>CM030358.1:346071128-346197214 GCA_017893485.1 Hemerocallis citrina | reverse complement strand
ATTCTCCTTAAAACTTAATGCTAAACTATGGTATAATTCTTTGGAACCAGGATCAATTCAATCATAGGAGCAATTGGCAACAAAATTCTTGAAAGAATTCTTTCCAGCCCAGAAGACCAAACAACTAAAAAGGGAGATTCAACTCTTCCAACAAAAAGATGGAGATTTATTATTCGAAGCATGGAAGGACTTCAAGAACAAGCTTCTCAAGTGTCCTACGCACAATATACCTAAGGATGATCAGGTACAAGCATTTTATGAGGGTTTAAATGACACTAACAAAGCAATTGTGGATTCAGCTTGTAACGGAATCTTGATGAGGAAAAGTGGTGAGGAGGCCATCGAACTATTTGTAGAACTCAGCGAGAATTCACAGCAATTCTCAACAAGGGGAAGAGACTTTTCGAAAAAACAGGGAGTTTACGAAATTTCTAATAATAATAACATGCAATTAGAAATGGAAACCATGAACAAAAAGATTGATATGCTTGTTAATGCAATTTCGACGATGGGTGGTGTAAAAAACCAAGCAAAAGAAATTTGTGCAATTTGTTCTCATTCTGATTATACAACTAATACATGTCCCATGTCTTCTTTCACAGATCAGGAGCACGCAAACTACGTAGGACAGGGAATGTACCCACCCCAGAACAACACTTTTTTAAACATGTATAACCCAGGGTGGCGAAACCATCCAAATTTCTCATGGAGCAATAATCAAAACCATCAAGGCAATCAATTCGCACAAGGACATACACAGCAATTCTAAATTGGAAATGGGTTTGATCGGTCAGTACAAGAACAGAAGAAGTTGGATTTCGAATCCACCGTTCTTCAATTGCTCCAACAGCAACAGCAAACAAGCAACCAACAAGGGCAGGCCATTCAAAAATTGAAAACTCAAATTGGTCAAATTGCTAAGGAGTTAAGAGAAAGAAAGGCTGGAGAACTCCCATCAAAAACCATACCAAACCCTAAAGGACAAGAACAGCTCCAATCGGTGACAACCCTAGAGGACGAGATTGAGTTTAAAATGTTTGATGCACCAAAATTACCACACGATGATCATGAATGTTATAATGTTGATGTGGTTCAGGAAATTTGTGACCAAACATTTCAGGTACATAGTGTCGATCCATTACAAGCTACAATTACACACTCTCTAACACTGTCTCAAGTTGAACAGGAATATGATGATTGGAGGAGTGCAGAGACAGTACATATCCTTGGAAGTCCAAAATCATATTCAGGTAAGTTTGCACCTGTATTTGAAAATCTGGTGTCTGATAATACTTTTGTTTCTTCTTTTACCAGGACACCAGATGTGGAGCTGAAGCCACTACATGAACACTTGAAGTATGAATATTTGGGAGAAAACCAGACATTACCTGTGACAAGTGCTGCAAACTTAAGGATGCAGGAAGAAGAGAAGCTACAGGGAGTCTTGCAAGAACACAAGGGTGCATTAAGGTGGACCATTGCAGATAGGCTTATGTCAAGATGGTACGGTCCGTACATTGTTGCAAAGGTTTCCCCACATGGAACGTTGGAGAAAAATCAAACGTTCAAAGGTGAATGGGCATAGTGGGAAACCTTATAATAAGATGAGTTTTGAGCCGCGAGCCATTCAATACATTGCATAAACTCATCAAGTCAAGCTGAAGACAAAAAACGCAGCGCTTATTGGGAGGCAACCCAATTTTTCAGGGGAGTACTTACACTCTCTATTTATTTATTTCTTTAATCATTTCTTTATTTCTTTACTTTATTTTCTTTCCTTCAAACTGGGTGGTAATACATGCATATTTTAAAATTTTGTGCAAACATTGAGGACAATGTTCCATCTAAGTTTGGGGGTAGTTATTTACATTTGGAGTCTTTTGATTTTAACAATTCCAACATTGAATGATTTGAGCTCAGTTACTATAGGTAGAGAGTGGAGAACAAATATTAATTGTGGTCTTATTCCTTAAAAATGTTAATAACTTATCATATGGATCATACTTGAAACTTTTATTCATATGGTCATGTCAATTCGACGAATCTTGAAAGAGAATAGCAAGTTCAACTGTGAGTAAACTTAAATACACAAATTGTGAGTTTTGAGCCTTATTTATTTTATTTGTGAGAGAATCATACACCTGAAGATTTCAGTTGACTGCATTCTTGAGGTGAACTAGAACTTGTTTTTGCTACTTTTCGAAACTTATTTTTGATTTTTGCACAAAAACTTGGAAATGATTAAGGCACCTAAGATTTTATCACCAAGGACAAATAACCTACCCAACATCAATTATTCACTAGTTGCCCCTTTTGAAGCCTATAAAAGCCTTTTTATTTGTAAAACACACCATCCTTAACCATGCCTAGATGAATAAGGTACCTTACCTATATCTATTGAGTTAGTAGAGCAAGAATTGTAAGAGAGATGTGGTATGTCAAGATGAAGGGGATGAAAATATAAAGAAGAGTTGGAGGATTTGTCATAAGAAAAAATGAAAAGTTGTAAATTGCTGAGTTATGGATGGGGGAAAAGTGTTGGTAGAAATAAAGTATAGGCCTGTTATATATGGCCTACACACACACACACACACACACACACACACACACACACACACACACACACACACACACACACACACACACACACACACACACACACACACACACACAAATAAAAAATAAAAAATAAAAATAAAAATAAAAATCTCTTAGAACAATGCAAGTTGCTCTACTGATTCTTTAGAAATTTTGTATTCCTTTTTCCCTTCATTTATTAAACCCTCACCCAAGGCCCCATTACAACCTATATAAGACCTTTTGATCCAAGTAGCGTGCAAATCAATGGTGTGAAGATGTAGTAGCAAGATCAAGCATATAGTTTCATCCAAGTAATGAAAATTATCACGAGATCTAATTTGAATGTCCCATGTCAATGAGAGCTATATTTATTTGGGAGTGTATGCCATAGTGAGATTTTGGAGTTGAAATATAGTTGAGGTTGCTAAACTTAATCATGATTATGTTGCAGAGGCATTGGCCAATCTACTATTTGATATTCAAGTTGAGTATTCTTGTGAATAAGTGATTGACATTTGAATTAAAACTTTTTAGACCTATCTTAATGCTTGTTCTAAACTTGACACCAAAAGTAGCAAGTTCTCTGAGGTAAATGTTGGAAGGGTCAAGTTGCTCAAGAGATGCTTGTAGTTTAATTTTGCTTGAAGACAAGCAAAAGCTAAGTTTGGGGGTATTTGATGAACCCAATAATATTCACATTTAGGAGCAATAATCTTACTGCAATTGGACATTTAAATGCTCTATATGTGGTATTTTACTCTTAATTTCTCTTTTCCATAGGAAACAGCCTAAAACAGCAAAACGAAGCAGATTCAGGATGATACACAGAAACTGCAGAGCATAAGTCGACTGGTTCTTCCAACAGTCGACTGGACAGAGAGGTTGAAGCTGCTCGGTACAGTCGACTTACTCCAACAACAGTCGACTTGACTGATGAATTACGAATCTACAGATGTCTCGACACAGTCGACTGATCTCAGAACCAGTCGACTGGTATCCAGCGGAGTTAAAAGATAAGATAGTTGAAGATTCATCCTCATCCAAATCCGAAACAAGATTAAGTTATCTAAACCCAGGTTATCTGCGAATAACAACTTTTCCAACAATCAAAGCTAGAGACCGAGATTGGCAAGTAAGAAGATGGACTCAGTCCTATGCGTGAAGAGATAAGAAATCAGGAACTTGATATCTGCAGACAAGGACAAGAGAAACTATAATAAAGGGAGAATCATCTACCATCAAAAAGGGAGATCGACCAGCAAGCATCAAGATATCAGCATCAAGAAGGAGGAGAACAAGTCGACTGCTGATTGGGCTCAATTTCAACATCATACAAATCAGTGTTGTTCTGTTCTTCCTTTTACTTTTTATTTTTATTGTAGAGTCATGAATTCTATTTTATTAATCAATAAAGGTTGTATTATGTGCAACTAATTTCATAGTTGGGTAGATTGAAACCGTAGTCATGTAATGCTTATATTCTTCTCAACACTACTCTATTACTTATTGATTAAACCTGAGAGTATTGGTATAGATTTATAATATATCAAACTTGTTCAGAAGTTCTAAGAGCAGTCGACTGAGAGTGACAGCAAGTCGACTGCCATGCAGAACCTGAGTTTATCAAGTTTGCGTATTATAAATCTGAATCTGTTATATGAGCATAGAGACGACCCGTATCTCGTGCTCATAACTTGTAACACAGGAATCTTTAGGGGTTCTTGGTTTAATCAACTTGAAGGATCTAGATCTGATACCAATTTCTAGAACTTTGAGTGTTTGTTCGTTTCCGTTGTTCATATGCTTTCTTCAAGTGCAACTTAGTAGATACCATGCTAAATACTTAAGGAAAAAAACGAATTAGAGTAGATACCATGCCTAATTCTTGGCTTAGGGAAATATTAACTTTAAGGAGTAGATACCATGCCCTTAAAGGAACAAACATGAGTAATTGGAGTAGTATACGACTTAGCATGATTGATTATAGGTGGAAATCAAAGCCCAGCTACTTTAATAGATATTCGTGACTCAAATTTTGATGCTACTTAATCTAGATTTTTATCTCTTTCATTTCCTTTCAATCAGACTTTTAGAACAAAACTTTATGATTTGCATTTTTCTTTGTTTTATTGATTAGTGAGTTAAGTACTACAATTTCTGTGGGATCGACCCTTGCTCTTCACTACGCTTCTATAAACGATTCGTACACTTGCGAGGTTTTAATTTGTGTCTAGTTTATCTATTTATTTAGGTAGCTGGATTTCACAACAGAGGTGACGGTGGTGGGCGACAAGCGTTGACAGGGAGGCCACAGGGAGGGGTAATTCTTGGGAGGACGGTGGTGGGTTTGGACTTTTTGGAATGAGGAGATGAAAAGACTATTGCAGCAGAGGTTGATGTTTTTGTTTTTTTTTGTTTTTGTTTTTTTTAAATATTAAAATGTGTTGTTTTCACATGTGAATTCTTATTTTTTCTCTCATTTCACTCTTTCAAAATAGAGAAAGGAGAGATGGACAGACCTATTAGTATAATATATAGTTATAAAGTTGTAAGTTTTTTTTTTTAAATATTATAGACCTATTTTTTCTCTCATTTCTCTCTTTCAAAATAGAGAAAGGGGAGAGGGATAGACCTATTAGTATAATATACAGTTATAAAGTTATAATGCTATTATACGTTTTACTCAAGTGTTGAAGGGTATACCTTTGTTCCCATTAAAATTGGTCACTAGGTTGGAGTCTTTAATGACATGATTCTTGCATTGGTTAATTATTGGTTTGATTTTTTTTAAAATTTGCTTCTATCTTTGTATTAAAATATTGTATGAAGGCTTGCACTAACATACAGAATGTTATATTAGCTTCACAATACTAAGATTATGAGTTAGTTTTACATTCCTCATATATACAATATATTATGCTAAAATCACTTTTGGTACAAGAATTTGTCTCAATTTTTCATTTTAAAACAATAAAAGAAGGAGCTGATCCCCCACTATTTCTCCACACAAATGTTGAAGTGGAATTGTATTCGTTAATCAAATCTTAGAGCAATATTGTATAGATATTATTAGATGAATTATTCATAAATGATTTTGCTATTTCTATTTTTTGACAATTTTGTGCAATATTGTTGGAAAGTTACGCATAACGAGAATTGTTGGAAAGTTACACACATCGAGAGTTTTGGGATTTCCTTTCAATTGAATAAAAAATATATAATGATGTTGGTTTGAAATGTGAATTGATTAATCTATATATTTGTTATCTTTTGATATAACTAATTATCAATTATTGTTCTTTCCATGTGTTTCTGATGTTGATTGTATTTGATTTGAGAGAGAAGGCGATTGAGAACCACACGGTTGAGAAGGAGATAGCTGAGTATATCAAGAAGTCTGAGAAGAGCCACAACCCAACTTCGGTAATTCTTCGATTTTTTATTTATTTATTTCATTTCAATTGACTAGAAGTATAGAATGATGTTGGTTGGTTTGAAAGTGTGAATTGGTTAATCTGTAGATTTGTCATCTTTTGATTTTGTTGCAATTGAAATAGTTAAGAGGTATCTCTAAATTTTTAAGTTCCATATAATTTTATGAGTCTCTCAAAATTATTTTATCCTGTGCAATTTGAACAGGATAACACTAGTAATATACTGTATAGATATATAAAGTGAGAGCATACAATAGAATAGTTGTATAAAGATAACAAGCAGTAATGATTTTGCAATTTTGATTTGGTTTTCTGGGAGATTGGTGTATTAAAGTAAAGCGGATGATGAATGGATTAACTGTGTATAATCTTTTACTTAGAGATACATAAGAACTGTTAAAAAAAATTGTAGTTTTCAACCACATTTAGCTATTAAAAGCTTTCAAACCTTCATTTTGTTTGCACCATTGCCTACTAGATGTATGAGACTGAGAATGATCATGCATGGTGATGGTGGTTGTTTTCGGTGCGGGAGCAACAAGTGTGAGTTCTTGTAATTTGTCAAATAGAAGGGACAGATCTCGACTGTGACTCGGGTTTATTCTTGGAGGTCCGCTCAGAAGAGCAGCTGGTGCTCGGACGACCGGGATACTTGCAAAAGGCCTCCAATGATCTAGTCAGTCACTAGAAAAGAGACTGGACAGCTAGGGTTCAGGTGGAGAATTTGAGATTGCCTTCTGCAGTAAGGAGGGGGGCTGGTATTTATAGAGAGAGGTAAATGGGTATCTAACCCTAATGGACCGGGTTAGGCCCATTTGTCAGTGGGCATGAAGTGGTAGAAGGCCCGTTGGACCTGTTGACCTAATGGTCTGGGATAAGCAAAATCTGAGAAGATCCGACGGCCCTGATTGGGCCACGTCATCTATACCCACGTCATAAGCCCCCCACTCCTGTAGGGTTGTGTACACCAGCTGTCGAGGAGTACGTTGTTCTTGTGAGAAGAGCGGTGAGGAGTGTTTTGTGAAGATGAGATGGTGAGCTCCTGGGAATAATGTTTGGGGTCGGCGTCGAGTCGAGCATGATATATGGCCAGATCGAAGTCCGTGCCGAGCGTCGAGCTTGAGGAGTCGGTGCCGAGCGTCGAGCCAAGAGGGTCGATGCCGAGCACGCTGAGCGAGGTGCTTTTTGAGAGGAAGCTGGGGTTTTGCTCGAGTACGTGCCGAGTTCCGAGCTTGAGGTCGGTGCCAAGCACCTCAATGGAGGCATTTTCTGAGAGAAAGCTGTAGCGTTGCTCGAGATACGTGCCGAGCTCCGAGCTTAGGGTCGGTGTCGAGCACCTCGATGGAGGCATTTTTTAAGAGAAAGCTGTGACACTGCTCGAGGTACGTGCCGAGCCTCGAGCGTGGGGTTGGCACCGAGCGCCACGATGGAGGCATTTTCTAAGAGAAAGTTGTAGCGTTGTTCGAGGTACGTGTCGAGCTCCGAGCTTGGGGTCCATGTCGAACGCCTCGATGGAGGCATTTTCTGAGAGAAAGCTATTGTGCTGCTCGAGGTACGTGCCGAGCTTTGAGCTTGTGGTCCGTACCGAGCGCTTCGATGGAAACATTTTCGGAGGGAAAGCTGTGGTGCTGCTCAAGGTACGTGTTGAGCTCCAAGCTTGGGTTCCCTGTCAAACACCTCGATAGAGGCATTTTCTAAGAGAAAGATGTGGCATTGCTCGAGGTACGTGGCGAGCTCCGAGCTTGGGGTCGGTGCCGAGCGCCTCGATGGATCATTTTCTGAGAGAAAGCTGTGGCGCTGCTTGAGGTACGTGCCGAGCTCCGAGCTTGGGGTCAGTGCCGAACACATCGATGGAGGAATTTTCTGAAAGAAAGCTGTGGTGCTGCTCGAGATACGTGCTGAGCTCCAAGCTTGGGGTCGGTGCCGAGCGCATCGATGGAGGCATTTTCTAAGAAAAAACTATGGCACTGCTCGAGGTACGTGCCAAGCTCCGAGCTTAGGGTTGGTGCCGAGCACCTCGATGGATGCATTTTCTAAGAGAAAGTTGTCCACTGCTCGAGGCACGTGCTGAGCTCTGAGGTTCTGTGAGAATGCTGGCTGCCTGCTCGAGATTAATTCCAAGCGTCGAGCAAGGTGACCTTTCTTAGAGGGGTTTTTTATGGAAATGCTGGGTGCATGCTCGAGATTAATTCCGAGCGTCGAGCCAAGTGGCCTTGCTCAGAGGTGCTTTTGTGAAAATATTGGGTGTCTGCTCGAGATTCATGCCGAGCGTCGAGCCAGGTGGCCTTGCTTGTAGGCACTTTTGTGGAAATGCTGGGCACCTGCTCGAGATTCATACCGAGCGTCGAGCCAGGTGGCCTTGCTTGGAGGAGCTTTTGTGGAAATATTGTATGTCTACTTGAGATTCATGCCGAGTGTCGAGCCAGATGGCCTTCGTGACTGGCCAAAACCACGTTTTTGTGTTTGGCGTGTCCGAAGTGCATGTCGAGGCTCGAACATTTTGGACTTGGAGAGAAATTGATCTTGGGGAGAAATTGGGTCGTATGTGGGCCACTCCTGTGGTGACACGTGTAATGATGATGTAATGTTTGAGGATTTTGAGGAGTCGCGGGTTTTGTGAAAATCGAGGAGTTGCTGGTTTCCTTATATATTCCCCACTCATCACCTCATTTTTCACATTTTCTCTCTTTCTATAAGTCCCCAAATTTTCTCTCTAGCACAGTTCAGTCACTAGAGGCGATATTTTTCTGCAAACTTCCCGAAGGATCGGTCTGGTTCTTCCGCCACTACATCAAGTCGGGATGAAACAGTGGAGAAGGTTTATGACGTCACGCCGCTCCGCAGCAGAAAGCCTTTCGTAGTGGAGTCGAGCAACTCGGAAGGAGCGTGCACAGGGAGAAGGGTGACGACGAGGAAGTTGTCGGTGGTGTGGAGGAAGATGAGCTGATTGAGAGAGTGGGGGGTGTTGAGGGAGATGAGGTTACCGAGGGGGACGAGGAAGTCGAGGACGACCCCTCGGTAGAAAACCACAATTTGGCTCCTTTGGCGATGCCCCCCCCCCCCCCCCGAAGGGTCATCGTGTCTGACGGAGGAAAATGAATTGGATCCTACCGGACAACCCGGATGAGACGGCTCCTGAAGTCAGACTCTAAGTGTCCTTCACCGTGCAGTCGAGTTCCATTAGAATGTACCCGAACGATGTCGAGGACTTGGTCCGGTACGGAGTACAACCGTCCTCGCCTGGCAATAGAAAATCTCCATGGACAAATGCCAATTGTACTAATCGCGGACGATCTTCCGGTTTTCTGAGCCAGCTACTTCATTAGTCAGAAGTACGAGTTGTTGATCCCCAGCCCCGGGCTCCACCCCACGGATAACTTGGCTCTCTACTTCTGCATGTTTCCGGTGGATGCGTTCAGCTTGGGCATGCGACTGCCCCTTCACCCATTCATCCAGAGGGTTCTGTCCTGGGCGTCGTTGAGTCCGATGCAATACGGGCCGAACTCTTGGAAGCAGCTCGTGTGCTTCATGCTTCTTTGCGAGGAGAGGGGCGTGCCTCTAAGATTGAAGTACTTCCGAGCGGTTTTGGGTATTAGCTCGTGTGGCGAGTATGAAGGAATTTACTTCATCCGCCTCGCCAAGGGAGGAAGGTCATCCATGGCCATCTGGACTCGATAAAGGGGTCGAAGGGGAAATATTTCATCGTTCGAAGTTTGACACCCTGAGTGATACACACAACGTGGAGTTTTTATAAGCCCAACCTTAAGGGCCCTCACAAGGCCGATCTGACGGCGGAGGAATGGGCAGATGTTGAGCAGATATGTTCGGGCAACAGCATCGGTTGGCCGGATGTGACGGAGAGGCATATGGCTCGGATCGGACTGATCCCCATTCCTTACAGTATGTCTTTTTTCTAATTTTCATTCAAGTATTTTTCTTCGTCTTATACGCTTCTCTTTCCTTTGCAGATATGGACGATTCAGAGATCGCTGCTAGGAGGGCGATGTTGAAGAAGAGGAAGGCTGAACTGGTCGAGTAAGGGAAGCAGGAGAAGCAGGGTGTAGTACCCCATATTTTTAAATATTATTTTTAAGATTTATAAATGAATTAAAATGATTTTTGGGGATTTAATAAATATTTTTCTGAATATTTAACTTTTACACGTGCAAAACACGTGCAAATATTTTCTTGAAAAGTTCAAAGTCAAAAATTATTTTGAGAAAAATCATTATTTATTATTAGATATTATTTTTGAATTTTTTAGATTTTTCTGGTATTTATTGGACCTATTTGAAAATATTACAAAAAAATGACCTTTATGCAAAATTACCAATTGGAGTGAAAACTCCAGATTTTCAGATTTTTGGGCTCGGTATAATGCCTAGTCAACTAAGGGTTAAAAAGTTTACTTTCTGGTTTAATGAATTTAGTTTATTTTAGAAGTTTTGATAGAGAAAGATCTTTTTGCAAAATTGCTATTCATAGGGATGAAAATGCAAACTTACTTTTCTGGGTTTATCAAACAGTGCTGGCTGATTTTATGAAAGTTGTTTTGATTTTAAATCTCAAATAAATTGGTTTTATCAAGTTTCCAAGTATTGGATCTATATATGTAAAGTTATATTTAAAATGAGTATTTTTGCAAATGTGTTCAAAACCCTAATTCTTTTGATTTCTGGCCTATTTAAATGGTGGAGTGCAGTCGTCTTTCGCTGCACAACACAAAGGTTTTATTATTATTATTTTCTTGGAGATTTAAGGAGGAGATCTTGGATTTCTTGCGAAGGATGGATTTTTCCTATTGTTTTATCATATTCATTTGATCTCTCCAACAAGGTGAGTGATATGTTTTGTTTTGTTTTATTTTGCTTTGTGTATGTTGTATGTGATGATCTATCTACTAGAAAGCATGCTAGGGTTTGGGTATAAATTTATATGGTGGATTGGATGAATTGATAAGTTAAAAATTGGATTTTTGTGAAAACCCTAGTTATTTGTGAATAGAATTGCAAGCGGATGATTTTAAATTGTAGGAGAACACAATATAAATTGTGAGTAGGCTATTTCTTTTGGATTACTGCTGATTTGATTGGATATGGTGAATGTTATGCATAAATCGATTAAAGATGATATTTTTTACTATTGATGAGTTGGATGAATGCAACTTGACCATGTTAATGATAAATTTATTTTTGTTCATGAATCAACTATTGAGAATAGTTGAGATTGCGTTTGAGGAATTTTGAGAAGGAGTAATGGATTAAAAGATCATGTCTTGAGGATTTGAGTTGTGATGACTAGATTTAGGTTTGATACATTTTTTACTAAATTGGGGGATTTTGTGATTTGTGAGAGGTTTTACTTGAATTTGGATTTCTCAAATACTAAGATTTAAATCTGAATATGTTGTTATTTCTAATCGATGGATTTATGAAGTTTTCTTTGATGCACAAACATGCACAAACAATTTACATGAATATCGTATTTCATTGTTTTTAAGGAAATTGAGTCTTTATGTGTGTTCGGAGGATTTGACTATATCTAAACTTATTTTGGTATTGATAAAGTTTGGGATATAAAACGAAGTTATTTTGATGTATGATTGATTCTTAAAAAATCTACTTTTGATATATGCACATATTCATGTTTCAATTTGAAGAAATTCATCAAAAAGCTATTTTTATCAATTCAAAGTGGTTTTGATTGGTTTTTTTTTATGAACTCTTATATACTCTACAAGTCGTATTCGAACATATCAGAATTGTACCTTTTACAGATTTGGTTTTTATAAAGTAAAACTCTGTATTGGTTGAAATGTACACAACTAAAACTGTAGTCTGGAGGACTGACAGTCGACGGACCAATGTCGACAGTCGACTGTCGGGGTCTTGGCTGAAGTATCTTCTTGAAGTCTCAAAATTTCCTGCGGGACAGTCGACTGTCTAGGTTATACAGTCGACTGTCATTACTTAGATTTGTGTTTTCTTGATGTATTGAATTTTCATGCGGGACAGTCGACTGACCACTTTACACAGTCGACTGGTCTGCTCTGATTTATGTTTTCTTAAAGTTTTGGATTTTTCGCGGAACAGTCGACTGACCCGTTTTTTTGGTCGACTGCCTTTGCACTGTTTTGATGTTTCTCGAAGTTTTGGATTTTCGCTCTAGACAGTCGACCGATGACTTTTTACAGTCGACTGCTACTACTTAGAATTATTTTCTTGAAGTGCTGGTTTTTCGCTCTGGACAGTCGACCGACTCCGATTTACAGTCTACTGTTACTGATGTTTTCTTGAGTTATCCTGATGTTCTTTAAACGACTGATTCTTTAAAAGTTTTTGGATCAATAACTTACTATTCTAAATATTATCCTTTCTACAGAATATATGTTTTCAAGATGTTTTATTGTTGGGTTTAGATTCTGGAATTTTATAAAAGATTTGGGTTTTATTGATTGGAGAAGTTTCTTCATATGATCGTTTTGACGATGGATTTGTGAGTTTTGGTCTTGATGATATCTCTAGGTGTTGAGTGGGAGTCCTGTGAACCGGCAGTTGAGATTTGTTGATTTAGACCAGTTGGGTCTTGGGGTTATTGTTGAGTATTTAAGTCCAGCAGGATACACTAACTCTAAAGATAGGGATTTTTGTGTTTTAATAATAACCAACTTAAAGACAGGCACTAGGGGAGATGTGATAGAACTTGAGAAACGTAAGTATGGGCTCATGGTTTTGTTAGTCCAGCAGATGCATTCCAGGACTGTTTGTTGTTCTGTCTCGAGAGGACATTTGTATGTTCGCATGTCGAGGGTCTGCAGGCCTATTCACGGAGCATGCAGGGTGCATTCGCGTGTCGAGGGTCGGCAGGCCTATTCACGGAATGTTCCTGGTGTATCTACACGTCGAGGGCCTTACAAGCCTATTCGTGGGGTACACAGTTGGGAGGTGTTTCTCCGGTTTTTTGAGCTATCTTACATGATGCTTGCGCGTCGAGGGCTGTGGTGCCTATTCACGGAGTATTCAGTATCTTGTTTTCCATCACCGTAGTAGGATTAGTTTCATAACGATGGATTTAACCCTATAAAGTGGGGATCGATAAGGGCTTGCACCGGACCTATGTACTATGAAATGCATAGAATCCGACAAGTATGCATTAGAGAGTCAGCATATAGAGATTGTGTTTTCATGACTTGGTTTTATGCTTGTGTTTTCTTGTTTTTCCTACACTTGACACAGTCTAAATTCACTTGATGTTTTCATATATTACTATTTACTATCTTATATTCCTTGATGTTTTCATGCTTTACTTATTGTTATTTCTCATTTCATTTATTCTTTCTGTTAATACATGTTGTTGATGACTCTATGTCTTATGTTTTATTTATATTGCTTTCTTTTATGTCACTCACACCGTTATGGCTGACCCCTGTAGTTTTGGGGGTTAGGGTTATCTCTAGCCTCATGTTTTACAGGTAGGTGCCTATAGCTTGGGATTTGGATGCATGTAATAGAATGATAATAGAGCTTATGTAAATTGTAAACGAAAGTGTTGTAAAGAAAGAAAGATTGTAATTCAAGGTATTTTGTATTCCGCTGTGTTTTGTGAATAAGTGATGTAATAAAGTTTGAAATAAAAATTATCTGTGTTTTTGGCTATGTTTACTATTGCAATTGAAGTTGATGCTGGGAATTGTGCCACGTATTTCTGAGATATCATATTGAAAATTCGGGACGCTACACAGGAGAAGGTCCCTTCCGAGGGGGTTTTGGAGGAACCTTCTGACCGGACGTCGAAGACGCAGAAGGCCTCCAAGTCGGCCCCAAGCTCCAGTAACCAGAAGATTACTAAGGTGGTGAAGAGTGGTATCCCCCCATCACTCCAGAGGCCGAAGGGATCATGGGCGACGCGGGGCTTCAACTGTGGGCTCCGGACTGGGCCATTCGGGTCAACGACACCATTTTGGAGGGTCCCGTGGCCATTGAGATGGCTGAGAAGCTCGCCTCACCTCGGGCCGGAAGGCCCGGGAGTGTGACACCATAGAATCCAGCTACATGAAGTGGGCACTTGCGAGCGTGCAGGTAACTTTCATTCCGTTCTGACTCTTTTGTAGCTTGTTTGTTGTATAATTTTTTTAGTCTAAGTCTTATTCCCTCAGCTATAGGCTTTTCTGGAGGGCGCTCAGCTGATGAAGTTGCATCAGCAGGAGCTGAAAGAGAGAGATGAGGAATGCTCAGCACTACGAGCGTGAGATGATGGACCTCAAGCTAGCGCAGATGGCACTCGAGGCCCGCAATCAGGCCCTTCAGGCCGAGCTGGCTTCCCAAGCCGACGCCAACATGAAGAGGGATGGTGAGCTAACGAAGGTGGCTGAAAAGAAAATAAAGAAGTTCAAGCAGGCTGACATTGATAATGTCAAGTACTATCACCCTAAGCTGGAGCTTGATCAGTTTCATTATGATATGACGCTGCCCGACCACCCGCCGACTCCCAGTGGTGGTGATGACGAGGACGGTGCCGCGGTCAATCCCAATGCAGAGATGGCTGCCGAAGAAGTGGTTCGCCAATCCCCCAGCAGTAGCCTTTGTTATTTGCTTTTCCTCCTCTTTTCTCTTCGAATTTTGTAGTTGCCGAATGCGGACTGGCCGCCACACCTTTGTAAATACATTTTTGAGTAATGAGAAGAGTTTTTCGCTGAATCTTTTGACTTGGAATTTTGAGCGTAATCTGCCATGTGAGATTTTCTGAATTTTAGCCAAGTATATAAGGCTCGGAATGATGTTTCTCTATTTGGCTCTGTTAGATAGATGCGACCTTGGGAGTAGACCTCGACCGTGCTCAGACGACGCAGCTTAGGGGTAAGGTCTCGGCCTTAGAGTTCGCTCTGACCCAGTGTCGTAAAGAGGCTCGCGATCGAGAGGTGGATGTTCAATACTTCATGGATAAGTCAAAGGGACTTAGCTTGAGCTGGGGCGCTTTATAAAGATGATAGCCGACCGTGACTTGTAAAGTACGGAGGTTGTGTTTCAATGGCCAGCACTTCCCTCGGCGACTGTCGTTTGAGTCTTTCCTTCGTGAGATCATTGTGGAGGAGTTAGAGTACAATGGTACAAGATAATGCTCAGGATGTCAGAATCCTGATCTTTTTCTTTCGGAAGCACCTGCCCTTTCTGCCAGAGCCTCATTGCCGACCCTAAGAATTGGGACAGCGAGGCCCTATGACGCACAGAGCTCCGTCGCGGGTGCGTCTACCTCAGTAGCCCCGAGCAATCCTGCGGAAGACCGAACTCGTTCGGCTGGCCGTGAACTTGACTCAGACAATTTATACAATTTCTGACCAATTATTTATAGTACAGTACAACTGCCCAGCATAGGCTGCATCTCAGAAGGTGGTTAACCTGATTGGTGACTCTTAATCATAGGCTATATTATTTATAGTTATTTATTCTTGTTGTATTCCCGCTATGGGATAAATCAATACCCTTCTCTCTTTTGCTTTGTGTGTATAGCCGAAGCTTGAAGCCCCCACTCATGTGGGCCCCTGCCACGTCACATGCAACCAGAGCTCCTCAACCGGGTGGGCCCCTTCGGGTGACGTCATCCGCAGCACAACAGCAGGTTACCTGCTGCTTCTCAACGTGTGGGCCCCCCTCATTTCGTTTAATTACAAATTTGCCATTCCCCTTATATATATATATATAAATATATATATATAAGAAATGCTCCATTGAAAACCGGTTTGTTTTCACCATGTTGGAAAACAGCGATCTGAGCCGTTGGATCGCTCTTGATCATGATCAACGACTCAGATCGCTGCCGCCCATCACCCATCTCACTTAAGTGGAGGAGGGTTGATTTGGGAATTTCGTCCCAAATAACTCTTCGCCTCATTCGCTCTAAAAAATTGAATGAACCTAGGCTGTTGTTTGAAACAACGGCCTAGGTTATAAAAAATTGAATTATAGGCTATTGTTTGGAACAACTGCAATAACGGCCTAGGCTATAAAATTTCTAAATTAACCCTCCGCCACTTAAGTGAGATAGGTGATGGGCAGCGATCTGAGCCGTTGATCACGATCAAGAGCGATCCAACGGCTCAGATCGCTGTTTTCCAACCAGGTAAAAACAAACCCATTTTCAGTGGAGCATTTCTCTCTCTCTCTCTCTCTCTCTCTCTCTCTCTCTCTCTCTCTCTCTCTCTCTATATATATATATATATATATATATACACACACACACACACACACACGTACTATATATCTTTCTTTTTTTTTTGAAATTACGGGGTGTTACATACACCTCCCCTTTAGAAATCAGCGTTCTTGCGGAGCGCGAGGCATGCACAATCTAGTGCATGATCTACTTTCTAGCTGATGTGGAGCATCTGCTCCTTTATCCGCCCAATTAATCATGATCCTGGAATCCACCGCTCGATTAATCATAATATCGGATTTAATTGAGCTGCCATCCTATCCGCCCAACTAATCATGATCCCGGAATCCACCGCCTGATCAATCACAGTCCCGAATTTAATTGAGGGCTCACCACAGTCCTGGAATCCACTGCCCGACTGGGTTTATAGTCCCAGAATCCACCACCCGACTATATAGACATGCCCCACACTCGGTATCGAAAGTCAGCTCTGATACCGTTTGTAATGCCCCTGCCCCAGACTCAGACAATTTATACAATTTCAGACAAATTATTTATAGTTTAGTACAACTGCCCATCACAGGCTGCCTCTCAAAAGGTAGTTAACCAGATTGGTGACTCTTGATCGTAGGTTATATTATTTATAGTTATTTATTCTTGTTGTATTCCCGACATGGGATAAATCAATACTCTTCTCTCTCTTGCTTTGCGTGTACAGCTGAAGCTTGAAGCCCCCACTCACGTGGGCCCCTGCCATGTCACATGCAACCAGAGCTCCGCAATCGGGTGGGCCCCTTCGGGTGACGTCATCGCAACACAACAGTAGGTTACCTGCTTCTTCTCAACGTATGGCCCCCCCCCCCCCCCTCATTTCTTTTAATTACAACTTTGCAATTCCCCATCTATATATATATATATATATATATATATATATATATATATATATATATATATATATATATATGTATGTATTATAGAAATTACGGGGTGTTACAGTCTGGTCCATATTAACCCTGTGGCTCCGATGCAGGAGCCCTAGGCCAATTACGAACGATGTAATAAAGTCTCTCCTTGTAATGATACACTTCCTTTGGTTGAAATAATAATAAGAGAACATGATTGTATTGGTCTTTTGTGGGTTTTTTTATTCCATGCGCATACATCATAAATTCCGAGGATGGCTTTTCGAAGTCCGGGCCGAGGGGTGAGTATGAGACCAATGGATCATGAATGACTGGTAATGGAGGACGTTTCGTCTTCCAATGTCATAAATACGTATGACAGACGTTTCGACTTCCCATGCCATAAATGCTCATCCCCTTTGGCCTATATAATCCTCACCCCCCATCATTTCATTCCTCACTTCACTGCGAGCTCCCGTCACTGTTGACTCTCTTAACACCCTTGGACAATTAGGGGTAACGGCGATGAAGGTTGTTCTACCCCTAGCTGCTTGCGGGTGAAAGGAGGGTCAACTCGGAGTGCGGGGCTCGAGGCACTTGCCAATGGTTAAAAGTAAAAAATTGACCGAGGGTCCCTATGACCAGTGGCTCTCCTACCACCCTCTGACAGTTAGAGGTAGCGGCGATGAAGACTGCTCTACCCCTAGCTACCAGCAGGTGGAAGGTGGGGTCAGCTCATAGCACGGACCTCGGAGGTCCTCGTTGTGGCCGAGGACCGCAAATCAAATTGAAACTTGGGTAAGCAGTGAGTCAAAGTCCCAGCCGAGGGGCGAGGACATGAGAGATTAAGAAATCTCTCATAGGTGGTCGAAGTCCAAGCCGAGGCGAGGACGTAAGTAGCCGAGATCCGAGCTAAGCGGCGAGGACTTGAAGGATTGAAAAATCCCTCGTAGGTGGTCGACGTCCAAGCCGAGGGACGAGGACGTGAGTGGCCAAGGTCCGAGCCGAGGGGTGAGGATTTGAGAGATTGAGAAATGCCTCGTAGGTGGTCGAAGTCCAAGTTGGGGGGCAAGGACGTGAGCAGCCGAGGAGCGGGGACTTGAGGGATTAAGAAATCCCTTGTAGGTGGTCGAAGTCATGCTGAGGGGCGAGGACTTGAGGGATTGAGAAATCCCTCGTAAGTAGTCAAAGTCCATACCGACGGGCGAGGACTTTAGGGATTGAGAAATCCCTCATGGGTGGTCGAAGTCCATGCCGAGGGGCGAGGACTTGAGAGATTGAGAAATCCCTCGTAGGTGGTCGAAGTCCATGTCGAAGGGCAAGGACTTGAGGGATTAAGAAATCCACAAACTTTGACTTGTTAAACAAAATCTCTTGCCTTTATTTTATGTTTGTTTATAGGGGAATTGGTGCATAGCGACCATTACAATAGTAGGCTCTCCCTCACTTTCCCTCTTGGAACTTGACGAGGTGCTCCGCATTCTAGGGCCTGTTAACTACCCTACCCCCCAGGTCTTCGCATCAGTACGTACCAAGACGTACCACTTGGGAGACCTTATATGGGCCTTCCTAACTGGGGGCTAGTTTGCCTCTGGCTGTGGGTCGGGAAATTGCGATCTTTCTGAGTATGAGGTCACCTTCCTTGATGTTGGTTAGACGGACTTTCTTGTTGTATAACCTCTCAATTCGCTGCTGATACATGGCTCATTAGATGGTGGATCTTTCTCGAACTTCGTCAATGGGGTCAAGGTTCGCCTTGAAGTCGCTTGAGTTCGATCCCTCCTCAAAGCCCATGTACCTAGGCGAGGGGAGACCGACTTATAGAGGGATGACCATCTCAGTCTCGTATGCCAGGTTGAATGGGGACTCGCTGGTCGGGATTCTCTTAGTAGTACAATATGACCAAAGGACGCTCGATAACTCCTTGACCTAGAGACCCTTAGGGGATCGGTCTAATGATTTTTTGAGACCATCAATAATTTGTCGATTGGCGTTTTCCACTCGGCCGTTTGATTGGGGGTGGGAGATTGATGAGAAGTGCTGCTGAATTCCAAGGTCTTCACAAAACTTTCGAAAAATTTTGCCGACAAACTGGGTTCCGTTATCGGTGACTAGCACGCACGGGATCCCGAATCGACAGATGATGTGTTTCCAGAAGAATTGTTGGGCTTGAAGTTCTGTGATCGTAACTAGGGGTTCTACCTCGACCCATTTGGTGAAGTAGTCGATGGTCATAATGAGGAATCGCCTTTGGCCCGTAACCTTTGAAAAGGGACCGACCACATCCATCCCCCACGTGGCAAAGGGGGTAGGGCTGGCGAGTGATTTTTGTTCGGCTTGAGGTAAGCGTCTAATGGAGAGAACCTTTGGCATGGACCGCACATTTTTACCAGGTCTTGGGCGTCTTGCAACATAGTTGGCCAGTAGTAGCCGTGATTGAGCGCTTTTCTTTCCAACAACCTGCTGCCCATATGGCAACCCCCAATTCCTTTGTGTAGCTCCTCCATGCCATACTTACCTTCATGTGGTTTCAGACAACAGAGATAAGGTCTCCCGTCAACCTTGGTCTAGGAGCGCTTGAAGAGCACGTCCTCAATTAGGGTGAACCTTTCGACCGGATCCTTGTAGTCCGTGCCACGGAACGGTCCTCCGATAGCTCGCCGTTGGTCAAGAACTTTTGTGTATGATCCATCCATGTCTCGCTTATTTGCCGGAGAGGATGCACAGGACTTCAGGTTCTTCGTTGCTGGGTTTGAGGAGGATCTCGATTAGGACAATGCGGTCTATTCCTTCGAGGGATGACGATGTGAGTTTCGATAAGGAATCGGTGTGACCGTTTTGTTCTCTTGGTATTCGTCGGACCGCCGCATGCTCGAAGAGCGCTAAGAGTTGTTTCACGCGTGCCAAGTACTGGGTCAGCTTAGTGTCGTGGGCTTCATACTCCCCGGTGATCTGATTGACCACGAGCTGGGAATCAATGAAGACCCATATTCGTCTCGCCCCTTCTCGGTAGGCTAGTGTGAGCCCGGCGATCAAGGCTTCATATTCCGTCTCGTTGTTGGAGGCCGAAAAATTGGGTCGAAGATAATGCTGGAGGACAAAGTCGTCAGGACCCCTAAGGATGACGCCAACTTCGCTCCCTATCTCGCATGATGATCCATCAACATAGACGTCCCATGCCGGGATGCCCTCCCGAATTTCTGGGGACTCGGGGATGGTGCACTCTGTAATGAATTCTGCGAGAGCCTGGTCTTTGATGGTCGTCCGAAGATGGTAGCTGATGTCGGGCTGGCTGAGCTTGATTGACCACTTGATTAAGCTTTCAGAGTTCTCGGGCTTGTTGAGGACCATTTTGAGAGGCTGATCTGTAAGGATGCGGACAGAGTGGGCCTGCAAGTATGGTCGAAGTTTCTGTGCGGCCATTACCCACGCGTAGGCGATTTTTTCCAACTTGGGGTATCGGATTTCGGCATCGTGCAGGACTTCGCTGACATAATAGAGGAGCTTCTGCACCAAGTCCTCATCTCTAACCAACACGGCGCTGAGCGCATGTTCCGTGGCGGCCAGGTAGAGGAAGAGGGGTTCGCCTGACTCTTGCTTGCTGAGGAGCGGGGGGTTGGCCAAGTAGGCCTTCAGTTGGTCAAACGCCTTTTGTTGAGAATCTACCCACTCGAAGCTTTTCACCCATCGGGGGGCCTTGAAGAATGGGAGTGACTTCTCTCCTGACTTAGGGAGGAAATGGTCGATGACCGCCAGTCTTCCCATAAGCCTTTCGACTTCTTTGACGTTTTTCGGAGGGGTCATGCCAAGTATGGCCTGAATCTTTTTGGGGTTCACCTCAAAGCCGCGCTGGCTCACCACAAATCCGAGAAACCTTCCGAGGAGATGTCAAAGGAGCATTTAGAGGGGTTGACTCTCATGTTGTGAGATCGCAGGGCCCCGAAAGCCTCCTCGAGGTCGCTGACATGATCCTGCCCTCTGCAACTCTTGACGATCATATCGTCTCTATATAATTCCCTGTTCCGGCCTATCAGCTCTTTGAAGACCCGTTGATGAGCCTTTGATATGTGGCGCTGGCGTTCGTCAGCCCGAAGGGCATGACTCGGTAACAGTAAAGGCCTTGGTCGGTCACGAAGGCGGTCTTCGGTATATCCGGAGGGAACATTATGATCTGGTTATAGCCTGAAAAGGCATCCATGAAGCTCAGCAGCTCGTGCCCCAAGGTTGCATCGATCAGGGCGTCGATGTTCGGGAGAGGGAATGGATCTTTCGGGTAGGCCTTGTTATGGTCTGTGAAATCTATGCAGATTCTCCCTTTACCGTTCATCGTTTTTACCATTACGACATTGGTCAGCCACTCTGGATAGCTGACTTCCTGTACGAACCATGTCGATAGGAGCTTGCCCACTTCTTCCTTCACCGCCTGCTGCCTGTCCGGGGCAAACTTATGTCGCTTCTGCTAAACCGGCTTTGAGTCCGAGTGGACGCTTAGCTTGTGAATAATGATGTCTTCGGAAATCCCAGGCATATCGGACGGCGTTCAGGCGAAGAGGTCGGCATTTCGACGAATACATGCAATGATTGACATCTTTAGGTCCGAGGTCAGAGATTGGCTTACTCGAAACAATTTGGATTTGTCTCCTTCGGAGAAGGAGACCTCCTCCAGCACGTCTATGGGCTCCGAGCCTTTGTCGGATGGGAGTTCTACCGCTTCAATGGGAAAGACTCCGCCCCCCACCACGGTCATGTAGCATGAACGTGCCGATTCTCGATTACCCCAAACTACACCGACCCCGTGATCGGTGGGAAACTTCAGCTTCAAGTGATAGGCAGTGGGAACCGCCTGGAGTGTGCACTGGCCGGGTTTGCCGAGGATAACATTATAAGCAGCCTTAATATTGACCACCATGAAGTCCATTACTTCGGTCCGAAGGGTCGGGGCCGTGCCAGCGGTCACGTCAAGTGTGACGATTCCCTCAATTGGGAAAGGAATGCCGGAGAACCCATGAAGCATGTACCCCACCGGCTTCAACCTTTCGCGTGAGAGCTTGAGGCTTTCGAATGTGGCCAGAAAAGGATATTGACCTGAGCTTCCCGTTGTCAACAAGGATATGTTAGACCTCGTGGCTTTACCATGCCGAGACTGACCACCAGGGCATCACAATGAGGCAGTCGGACGCATTCGAGATCTTCATTGGAGAATGAGACCACCAGCCTCTCGTCCCCGGGGGCGGATAGTTATGGACCGAGTTTACTTCACGAACAAAAGCTTTGCGGGAGGTGTTCGATTCTCCTCCCTTAGGTCTGCTGTGGACACAGTGAAGGATAGTCGGCCCTCCGGCATCCTCGAGCTCGGGCTCGGGCTCGGGCCGCCTGATGACCGTCCAAAGAGGAGGTGAGGGCTGCAGATCCCTCTGGTCCCTGGGGTTGGTTCGAGTGAACTCCCTCAAGTACCCCCTCAGGATGAGGGCTTCAGTTTCGTCTTTGAGGGCGTGACAATTATCGGTCTCGTGCCCATTGTCCTAATGGAAGCAACAGTAGAACCTCTTGTCTCTCTTTTTATTACTGTTAGGTCAGGGAGGAAGGCGGACGATCCCCTTGTCCTCGATCTCCAGGAGGATAGCCGACACGTTTTGGGTCAGCGGAGTGTATCTCTCGAAAAGGGGGACCAGCGGAGAGCATTTTTGGGCAAACACATCTTTCCGAACCTTCTTCATAGGCTCGAAGTCTTCGGTTTTTCTCTCCCCCTTGGTTGGGGTTTCTTTTAGACCTTTGGGATGAGGGCCTCCTCGGCCCGGATGTACTTTTTGACCCTGTTAAGAAGGTCGGAGAAATCTATGGGCGGTTTCTTGGCCAAGGAAGCCTTCAAATGGCCTTGGCGAACATTGTGTGGAAAGGCCGCCGATGCGACACTGGCATCGAAGGACGAGACGGCCCTAGCTTCGGTTGTGAACCTCCGCACAAATTCGCAGAGGGGCTCTCCTTCCTTCTGCTTGAGGTCCGGAAGGGACGTGCTCGTCTTCTTGACCTTCCAACTGGTCATGAAGTGGGCAAGAAAGTTCGCATCGAGTTGGTCAAACGAGAAAACCGAACCGGGGGTGAGCTTCAAGAACCATTCCTGAGCCGGGCCATGTAGGGTGACTGGGAATGTGCGGCATAGGATAGGATCCGATGCGCTGTGAATCATCATGAGGGTTTTGAACCCTTCCATGTGATCAGCTGGATCACTTTCGCCATTGTAGGTTTTGAACTGAGGCGGTCTAAAATTCCTAGGAATCTCAGCGTCTAGAATTTGAAAGGAGAACGGGGGTCGGCTCGGCTGGTGCGCCCGGCCGGATAGCGGTCCTCCCTCATGATGCGGGCAAGGCGATTCTCCATCTCTTGGAGGCAGTGGAGGATGGCTTCATTCTGCTGTGGTGGCTGGGACGAACCGTGAGACTCTGGACCTCAAACCTCTTCCAGCCTTTGGCCGATAATTTTGCTGTTCGAGCCCAGGACCACCTCCGAGGGCTCGAAGGATCTCGTTCGTGACATCTCGAAACTCGGCTCTCGTGACCGGAGCTTGTTCGCCTTGGTCGGGCAGAGGTTGCCCATCCCTCAGGGAGTGGTTGCGGTTGTGCTCCCGTTTTCGGGATAGGAGAGTGCTATGTGTCGGAGCTGGGTTGGAAGGGGCTGCCTGGCTCCTTGATCGGCTGAGCTGGTGCCGAAGGTCATCCGCGGGCTGCCGGTGGTTGATGATATGTTGTAAGTCATTGCCCAACCAAGCGAGAAGTGCTCGGACCGGGTCCCTCTGTGCCATTGACTGGTGGCCTGTTAGATCCCTGAGTGTTCACACGACTGTGAGAGGGATGGGGGTCGGGGCGACGTCCAGCGGTGAGGGCTCTTCTGGCTTTGGGAGCAATGGGAGGGCTCGGCTTCGAGAGAGATCCGAGCTTAGGATCGAGTCAGTCGGTTCCCACAGACGGTGCCAACCTGATGCTGCTGGATTTCGGTGCGGGAGCAACAGGTGTGAGTTCTTGTAATTTGTGAAGTGCAAGGGACGGATCTCGACCTGCGGCTTGGGTCTGTTCCTAGTGGTCGACTCGGACGACCGAGGTACCTGCAAAAGGCCTTGGAACACCGAAAGAAATCCCGACGACAAGCCCTCCGACGATCTTATCAGTCATTGGAAAAAAGACTGGACAACTAGGGTTCAGATGGAGAATTTGAGATTACCTTCTGCAGTGAGGAGGGGGCCTGGTATTTATAGGCAGAGGCAAACGGGAATCTAACCCTAATGGGCCGGGTTAGACCCGTTTGTCTGTGGACCTGAAGTGGTAGAAGGCCCGTTGGACCTGTTGACCTGATGATCTGGGTTGAATAAAATCTGAAGAGATCTGACGGCCCTGATTGGACCACGTCATATATACCCACATCACATGGTAACGGCCATGTTCTCGAAAATCTTTTTAGAGCTACAATCGGTTCGTGGAGCAAAGTATGTAAATAGGTAATTAGATGGTCTATGCGTGCAAAAACAATAAATTTACCCAATCTACCCAGATTAGTTTTTCTGGTGCAAGGGAACTACATTACCAATTAACTCAAATTGTTAGGGACACACATAAAACAACACTTTCCACTTTCCATCATGTGATCACTGACCATCAAGCTTTGGGCAATCCGCATAGAGTAATGCTTCATCCATTACCAATTTTAATATCATTTTGTTCACTATCTTAGGTGGCATACTTCTATTGAAGAGTTCTCTCACCTACTCTATCTTCTCCTACCTATTAGAATGTGCCACCTAAGATAGTGAACAAAATATTTGTGAAATTGATAGAGATGTAGCATTACTCATCCGCATAAACACATATAAAATATCGCCTCCTTAAAATGCTCTCATTTTCCAATTACATACAAATAAAAATTTGGCCATGGGAATTAGGGTTTTCTCGCTCCTCTTCGCCCTCTTCCTCCTCTCTTCTCCCTTCTCAACTCGAGGTAGCACTACCCTCTCTTCTTCTCTATGGGTTCGTCTTCACCATTTTGAAGTCAAACTCTCAGATCTGTTTCGTTTGATCTTAGATTCCTTAATTGATCCAATTTCTTGATGATTTAAAAACTGGAAAAAAATGATTTTAGACATCAGATCTGTTTACTTGGATCTCAGATTCAGTTGATTGTGGGTTGTGATCCGTGCAGTTCAATTATTTTGTTTTGATTCAGATTGCGAAGTGATTTGTACATCATATCTGGTTTAGATTCAATTGGTTGATGGTTCGTGATTGGTTTTTAGGCGTTCGTGTTGGTAAAATACTGAGTTTGAGCTTTGGGATTGACGATCCAAGTTTGATACTTAACGTTGGCCATGAGAAGAGAATTGAGGAGAAGAGGAAAAATGGAAACTTGATGCTGGTCCCTAATTTTAAGAGTAGTATCTAACTATATTTAGTATTTCTAGGATTAGTAAATTCCTAAGGATTTTGTATGTATCTTGTTCTGGCTGTGGTAAATTTTAAGTTGATGCACATGCATCGCATGTTCGTTTTAGTTACGGAAAAGTACTTTTGATGCGTAATGTTGTGACACTCGCAGTGTATTAATTATAAATCTACTGCATTTAAATGGAGATAATTTTGTTTAGAAGCAAATTTAAAGTATCTTTTTACCTTTGTCAGTGTTTCAGAGTTACTCCATATAAACTAATACTTGTTTGACTTTTTGGAATAAGGTAAAATTAGTAATGTTTATCACTGTGAGGATATATGATGATAGTATTTGAACTTTGAAATTTTATTTTTTTCTTTATTTTTTCTTTATATTTATATATTTTTTTGGGATCAACTTGTTTCCGTCTTTAAGTTGCATAATTCCCTGCTGTAGCGAAACATGTGTACAAGTTGTGTTTGACAGCAAATTTTGTAAAATTTACCATTTAGTTCTTATTCTCCATATTGCATATGTGGAGGTTATGTGGAATATTGAAAGATCACACCATCCTGGAGTTGACATTTATATGGTGTATTCTAGAAACTGTGGATCAAACAGTTAAGTGGAAAAGGTAGCCTATGTTTGATTTGATAAAAATTGGGAGAACAAAAAGGAAAGCACTATAGAAGTTACTTATCCTTGTCTGTTATAGACCGCCTTGAGGTATAACTAGAAATATCCCTTACCTTCTAAGACATTTACCTTTTAGTCATTTCTATTTAAGTATGAGGTTTGAGTTGTGACCTGTTATTTGGACGAAAACGCTCTTGTTAAATATAATCTACCAATTAATCATATCTTATTGTTGCTGCTGATTTCGGGTGTAGGAGCAAACAGATGAATTTGTTAGTTCTTTGAGAAAAACAATAAAGCGAACCTGTTGACTCCCCCTTATGTGTTGATTCGTTCCTTAGCCGCTGCCACGAATCTGCACAAAGTTCGATACGCCGGGATAGATCCCGGCGACGAACCCTCCGACGCTTTTGTCAGTAATCTCCAAGATTAAAAAAGAGCTTTAGGTAGGCCAAGATTCATTACCTTGTCACGGTGGGGGGAGGGGTATTTATAGCCACCTTAGGGATCTGTTTCGAGATAAGGACAAATCTCTACTTTCTGGTGTTAATGGATAAGAAGTGGTTAGAACTGCCTCTTAGGGATAATGACGGATTTGGATTCCTCCATATCCTTCTGAATTGGTTTTTAATGGGTTGGGATCTGTATCCAATAGGGCAGATCCGTTCATGGGTTGCTGGGCCCTGAAGAAGAGACCCAGTTTTTATTTTGGACCTGTTTGTAGGTGAAATTACCGTTTTACCCTATGAGAGCTTTAAGATTCGTGTCGATTTGAACCGTTTCCGATTTAGTCCTATTTTTAGCCATATCACTAGCCCCCACTCCCAAAGACTGTTTTACAGCCTTTGGGGAGTAGTTTTGCTGTTTCGATGGCATGCGGGACTTTATCGGAGTTCTTAAAGGGGATTGGATCTTGCTCGAGATGTGACAGTGTTGAGTTTGGCTTGCAAAGTGCCCAAAATGTGTCTTGGAATTACCTGTATTTTTTCCTATTTTTAAATTATTTTTCGAATTTTTTATTCAATTTTGCGAAGTCGTGATCTATTTTCAGAGAGTATCAATTAACCGTTCTAATTAATAATTATTTATCCAGGGGCTCAAAAATATTTTCCTGAATTTATAATTATTTTTTAGAATTCTTAATTAATTTTCTTGAATTTTTAATCATTTTTCGCAATTTTTAAATAATTAATTCGAATTATTATAATTAAAATAAAAGGATTGATCAGGGAAATTATGACGTGTTGCGATCTGGGATGTCCATCGTGTTACTGGCGCGAATTTCCGAACGATCTGAGGACAGATCAGAGCTTCACTGACGTGGCTTGATCTGGGCGGTCGGATTTGGAGCGTGCATCGGGAGGTAGGAGTTTTCCTCCGTTAGTAGCTCGGTAGCTCGGGTTTCAGATCCGAGCTACGTGGCACGATCTGGATGGTTGATCTCGATCAGGCACGAATCACGAGGCATTAGTTTTCCCCCATTAGCATCTGGGTAGCTCAGTAGCTCGGATTTCAGATCCGAACTACGTGGCACGATCTGGATGGTTGATCTCGATCAGGCACGAATCACGAGGCATTAGTTTTCCCCCATTAGCATCTGGGTAGCTCGGTAGCTCGGATTTCAGATCCGAACTACGTGGCACGATCTGGATGGTTGATCACGATCATGCACGAATCACGAGGCATTAGTTTTTCCACCATTAGCAGCTCGAGTAGCTCGGTAGCTCGAATTTCAGATCCGAACTACGTGGCACAATCTGGATGGTTGATCACGATCAAGCACGAATCACGAGGCATTAGTTTTTCCCCGTTAGCAGCACGGTTGCTCGGATTTCGGATCCGAAGTACGTGGCATGATCTGAGCCGCTTGATGAAGATCTGACACAAATCGTGAGGCGGTAGTTTTTGCCAATTCGCAGCTCGGTAGCTCGGATTTCGGATTCGAAGTACGTGGCATGATCTGAGCCGCTTGATGAACATCTGACACGAATCGTGAGGCGGTAGTTTTCGCCAAATTCGCAGCTCGGTAGCTCGGTAGCTTGAATTGTAGATCTGAAGTACGTGGCATGATCTGAGCTGCTTGATGAAGATCTAGCACGAATCGTGAGGTGGTAGTTTACGCCAATTCGTAGTTCGGTAGCCTGGATTGAAGATCCGAAGTACGTGACATGATCTGAGCTGCTTCTCGGATCCGAAGTACGTGGCATAATCTGAGTCGCTTGATGAAGATCTGGCACGAATCGTGAGACGGTCTGACTGGTCAACGCGCCATATCGTGCTTTCCGCCCTTACAGATTCCGTCGTTTAGCCTTCTAATGGGCTTCCGTGGGGGCCCAAAACGCTCGGAAGCCCACTCGAGTCTCCCTTTTTACCATAAGACTTCTCCCCCCTCACCACTTTCTCATTCTTCACTTTTTACTCTATGAATTTGTTTTTGCTCTTGAGTGGCTCTGCTAGCGGTCACGGCCAAGTGCTCAATTCTCTGTCGAACTATTCGACCGCAGCTGTCACGTCAAGGTAAATATATACTTTATTTTATATATTTTTCAAGATGTCTAGTGTCGTCGGGGAGTGAGACCTCCACCTCGGACCATGAGAGCGATCGACCATTAGTAGTCTCATCGGTGGTGGACAAGGGGAAGAAAATGTCAGGGTCGGCGATTGTGGAGACGATAGTGGAGGGCGTGAAGAGAGCGGGTGAGTTAGGCAGGCTGCCGTCCATGCTATCAAGCCTCGGGAAGGTGAGGGATTACTCCGATGACCTTCTAACCAAGGTGGTATACGAGAGGTCGGCCTCATACAAGGAGAATAAACTGAGGGAGCATTCTGAGGTTGATGACATCCCTTCGGTTCTGACTGAGGGGGATCTGCAGCGTATTAGGAAGGGGTTCATGATACCGAAAGAGTATACCCTGCTCCTCCCTGGTCCCAGGATTTCGAGCGTGTTCGGCGACCTTGCCTGACACATGCATCTTCCCGTATAACGCGCTCAATGCCGACCTTCGACTGCCCCTACCAACCTTCGTGATCGAGGTGCTGCAGTGGTACGGATTGAGTCCGGTCCAATACATGCCGAACATGTTGGTGTACCGGTATTACTTATCACCGCGGCGGGGCGTGAAACTGATCGAGAATCCGAACTCCATTAATCATTGGAAAGAGAAGTATTTTCTGATCCGAGGACCCCAACTGTGGGGTTTTCCGACGCGGTGGAGGGAAGATGTTCTGAGGTGGGTGAAGGCCGAACCAGTGTTGTCTCCGAAGGAAGGTGAGGTCGTGTCGAAGCTCCTCAGCCGTTCGATCCTGAGTTGGAAGGATATAACTGAGGGGGTTCTCTTCGGTGGGGGTCTCAGTTCGATCAATCCTAGTATGCTTCGTTTATTTTTCCATCTTTTTATTCCCAATTTTGCTTTCTTCTCGTGCTAACTCCTCTGGTGTTCGTTTTCTCAGAGGTTCCGAGTATGGACTTTCGAGCCAGGCTGCTCAAGCGAGGCGAGGGTGCCGGAAAGGGCTCCGACAACAAGAAGAGGAAGAGGACGACGACGGGACCCCCGTCCGGCCGAGCTACTAAGGCACCATCAGCGGTGGCCCCTACGGTGGACTTGACATCCTCCTCTCCGTTCGCTCCTCATGCGGTCCTTCCCCAGCCCACACCTTCCGACCCTTCTGCTGAGGCCTTTTCCGTCGGAGTTGCATTAGCACTTGAAGTGCCACCTCTTACCGTCGAGGAGGAAGCTATTCTCATCGAGGAGCACAAGAAGCTCTTCGTCCCCGATTGGCGGGTGATGAAGCATGATGGCTTCCTCGGAGATGCCGCTATGAGCATGCAGGCTCTGCGTCAGCTACTGACCCTGAAAGATCGGGCGACTTTGAAGGCGGGGACCGTGGGCGACGATGCGCTTGAGATCGCCAGGGCTACGAAGTCGGTAAGTGTCTTTGTTAGGCCTTAGGAATTTCAAAATATGTTGCGTTCGACATTCAAGTCTTCTCTACTTTCAACTTTTAGATCACGTGCCACTTCAGCCACCTCCTGGAGCAGTTTGCCGAGTAGGAGAAGGAGCTCAAGGCGATGTGCGACAAGGATCGGGCCGAGAGAGCTAAGGTCATGAAGTTGTATGAGGCGGAGCAACGTCTCTCGGAGTCTCGAGCTACTCAGATCGGCCTTCTCGAGGCTGGCCTTGGCTAAGGCGAACGAGCGTACCGCTATGGAAGCGGCGAGGACGGACAAGGAGAAGGCAAAGGCCGAGCAGGAGAGGAAGAAGGCCATGAAGGTCTCCGAGGAAATGCTGATGGAGAGGGATACAGCGGTGGCTGCGGCTGCGAAGGCGATCCAGGTCGGGGCGGAGGCACACGTGCACAAATATGGAGCAGTCCTACGCCCGAGCTGTCAAGCACGTAGAGGCTCGCATCCCCGGCTTCGACAGCTCGGGGTATAGCTTGTATGCCCCGTCGGAAGGCGAGGAGTTGGTGGCGGCAGCAGGAGGAGAAGTAGAAGGAGAAGAAGAAGAGGGAGAAGAAGAAGAAGAGGGGGAAGAAGAAGATGTAGTGGTGGCGAACCGCATACATCGATTCTGGAGGTGCCGAGGATGATTGCTGAGCAGCCCCCCAAGGTGGCTCCTTGACTTTGAGTCTACTCGTTCTTCGTCTTTGATTTTTGATGTCTTGTTTTTGTATTGCCTTATAGCGAACTGGCCACCGCTTTTGTACCCTTTGGTCAATGAAATGAAGTTTCTTGCACTTGATGTTGTGACGTAGGGCCCAAGGAAGATTAGAACTATCTTGTAGCTCCTCTTACACTTCGAGCGTTTGACTTTTGTTCCCTCTTTTTTATTGGTTCACTCAGGGTGGCGATTCGTCCGTTCTCCGTCATAGGCTCGGCGTTGCGGAGTTAGGCCTTTTTCGTTCTCGGGAGTGCTTTATAAAGCAAAGCGAGTTAGGCCATTTGAGGCCGACCTTAGCTCGCCGTGACATCGAGATGAGGCGCCTTGAAGAGAGGCTTCGCGAAGTTCCTCCTGAGGGCGAGTAGTCTTGTCCTTCGATGGAGGTCAACCAGGGTCTCCGGCTCAAGTTTCTTCGTCACACTCTATTCGAGGCAAGGTGTGAGAGACGGATTAAAGAATGTGGTGCTCGAGAAAAGTCAGGAGGCAGCTTATCTTCGGAGGACTCTCTCAGATGTCTCGTGCCGGGCTGTTTCGAGCCGACTGCCTCGCCTAAAGATCAGAGTAACAGATGACTTTCTTAAAGAGCGGGTCGTCGAGCTGGAGGTGGAGAATGCTCGTTTGCGACAGTTGTCCGAAGGAAGCAGTGTTAGGAGCACCTCCTGCCCTCGGGGTGAGTACGCTCAGGGGAGGTCATTCCATGAGCTAGCACTTCGTTCACCCCCTATAATGCGAAATTCTGGAGATGCGCAAAGTGGCGTGGCCGGTTCGTCGAGCGGAGCATCTGTTGGGGCCACTGTTAGGTTGGGCACTGACGATGCGACTCGATTTGTTGGCCTAGGGACGTCCACGGAGACGGGGCGTCTGCAACATAGCGCCCGTCACCTTCGTGTGTCACTTAATAGAAGCATCCCACTCCCTAGGAGGGGTTAGGGCGAAATTTTGTAATCTTGTAATTTCTTGTATGAGTTTTTTTTTCTAGAGTTAAGACTTGTATCTCAAGATTTGAAGAAATAATATGTTCCCATTTTTTTTTTATTTTGAACTTTGTGAGAATTTTTCTTTTGCTGATGTTCGCAAGAGTATCGACAGTTATAGGAGCAATTCCGAATGGTGAGCTGCTTTGTACTCGCTCGTTCGCAAGTAGCAAAAGTTGCATCGAACTAAGTGTTGGATTCCGGACTTGTCGTTTAGAAAGTATCAACAGTTGTAGGAGCAATTCCGAATGGTGAGCTACTTTCTACCCGCTTGTTCGCAAGTAGCAAAAGTCTCATCGAACCAGTGTTGGACTCCAAACTTGTTGTTTAGAGAGTCAATAATTGTAGGAGCAATTCCGAATAGTGAGCTACTTCGTACTTGCTCGCTCGCAAGTAGCAAAAGTCACATCGAATCAAGTGTTGGACTCCGAACTTGTTGTTTAAAGAATATCAACAGTTGTAGGAGAATTCCGAATGGTGAGTCACTTTGTACTCGCTCGTTCGCAAGTAGCAAAAGTCGCATCGAACCAAGTGTTGGACTCTGAACTTGTCGTTTAATGAGTTTTTTTTGTAAGCCCAAAAGTAGTACGACCAGAATGCTTAGAATAGAGAATTTTTCCAGGGGGCAGAACACTTTTATTGAAAACAACTAAGCGGCTGCTTATAAGTTGCGAGCCATTATTACACTTGATAAGGAAAAAGAAACAAACTTCAACATGCTTTAAGGAGCACTCTTGGAGAAGTTGCTTAGAGCGGTGTTTAAACACCCTCTTGGTACTTCAACAAGTGCTCTGCGTTCCATGTCCTCGGTACCCTCTTGCCTTCGGATCTTCAAGTTGATAAGTGCCTGGGCGGACAACTTTGGAGATCCTATATGGTCCTTCCCAATTGGGTGCCAATTTGCCTTTCTTACTAGGAAAAGAAATGGACAGCTTCCTGAGCACCAGTTCTCCTTCTTTGAGATTAGTGGGCGGACTCTCCTATTGTAGGATTGCTCGATCCTACGCAGGTAGATTTCTTGCCGAATGGAGGATCTCTCACGGAGCTCATCGATGAGGTCCAAGTTGCCCGAAGCTAGTTCGCGTTTTGCCCTTCGTTGCAAGCGATCAAGCGGGGGGACGGTAGACCCACCAAAGGGATAACGGCTTCAGAGCCGTAAGTGAGGTTGAAGGGCGATTCTCCCGAGGTCCTCTTCGTAGTGCGATAGCTCCAGAGTACATTGGGGAGCTGCTCTACCCATAACCCCTTACTCGACATGCTCAGTCTCTTTCTCAGGTCGGAGAGAATTTGCCGATTGGCATTCTCTGCCTGACCATTGGATTAGGGGTGGGAGATCGAGGAGAATCGTTGCTGAATGTCCAGGTCTGCGCAAAAAGTGCGGAAGGCCCCGTTAACTGAGTTCCATTGTCCGTTATTAAGATTCGGGGCACGCCGAATCTGCACACAACATTTTTCCAAAAGAAGCGCTGCACCCTATTCTCTGTGATCGTTGCTAGGGGTTCGGCCTCGATCCACTTAGAGAAATAGTCGCTCGCCACAACAAGGAATTTTAGCTGGCCTGGTGTCGGGGGGAACTGGCCGAGCAAGTCCATTTCCCACATTGCAAAAGGGGTTGGACTTGATAGAAAGGAGAGCTGAGCTTGCGGTAGGCGGCGGATTGTTGAGAATTTTTTACAAGGGCCGCATTGACGAACGTGTTGTTCGGCATTGCAAAGGAGAATAGGCCAGAAATATCTATAGTTCAAGATTTTGCGGGCTAGGGACCTTGCTCCCGAGTGAGCGCCACATATCCCTTCATGTACTTTCTTCAAAGCATACTGGGCTTCGTTGGGGGAGAGACCTCAAGTAGGGTATGCCGTCTACTTGAGTGTAGGAGCGTTTGTACAAGACTTCCTCGAAGAGGGCGTACCGCCCGGTTCTGGTTTGGATCTTTCGGGCCTCTTTAGAATCTAAGGGAAGGATCCCATCTCTGAGGAACTCGAGTAGTGGCCTCATCCAATTCTCCCTGAGTTGTAAGGGCAGCGTTTCTATCCGCTTGGGGCCTTCTTCCTCGATGTTGGGCTTCAGCAGAACTTCTATCAAGACAGTTTGTTCGAGCCCTTGGAGGGAGGAGAAAGCTAGCTTTGAGAGGGTGTCCGCCTGCGCATTCTCTCATTGGGGGATCCGCTGGAGTTGTGCCTCCTCAAAAGAGGCCATCAGGTTTTTGACCTTGGCCAAGTACTTGGCCATGCGACCGTCTCGCGCTTCGTATTCCCCTGATACTGGTTCACCACCACCTGCGAGTCGCTAAATATCTTGACATGCTTTGCCCCTGTCTTGCGAGCCATGCACATGCCTACTATAATGGCTTCATACTCGGTCTCGTTGTTGGACGCTCTGAAGTTGATGCGGAGTGAGTACTAAAGGTGAAATCATCTGGGCCCGCCAGGATGACTCCTGCTCCGCTCCCATCGGCCCACGAGAACCCATCTACATACACTGTCCGGAAGGGGGGTTCCTCTGTTGCTTTGCTGACCTTGGGAATTGTACTCTCCACTATAAACTCGGCTAGGGCTTGAGCCTTGATAGCGGTTCGAGGCTGATAGCTGATATCATGTTGGCTTAGTTCGATGGACCACTTCATAAGGCGCTCGGAGGTCTCGGGCTTGTGGAGGACTTGTTTGAGCGGCTAGTCGGTAAGAACAACCACCAAGTGAGACTGGAAGTACGGGCGGAGCTTTCGGGCCGCCTTGACCAAGGCATAAGCCATCTTTTCTAGCTTCAGGTAACGGAGTTCAGTGTTCCTAAGGACTTTACTCACATAGTAGATGGGCCTCTGCATCTTGTCCCCTTCTCTTACTAAAACAGCGCTGAGGGTCTGCTCCGAAGCGGCGAGGTATAGGTAGAGGACTTCTCCGGGCCTTGGCTTGCTCAAGAGTGGGGGGCTGACTAAGTAGGCCTTGAGCTGGTCAAAGGACTCTTATTGTTGTCGCCCCTATTCCAAGCCTTTAGCCCCCCTGAGGGCCTTGAAGAACATGAGGCATTTTCCCCCTGGATTTGGAGAGGAAACGCCATATCGCCGCAAGGTGCCCGGTGAGTCTCTGCACATCTTTAACACTGGAGGGGGGAGCCATGTTGAGTATGGCCTAGATCTTCTCGGGGTTGGCCTCTATGCTCCTTTGGTTGACCATGAACCCCAAGAACTTGTCGAATGAGACTCCAAACGCACACTTGTTTGGGTTCAGTCTCATATTGTGTCTCTTCAACACGTTAAAAGTTTCTTGGAGATCGGAGACATGATCTGATCTGCTGACACTCTTCACCAATATGTCGTCTACATAGACTTCCATGTTCCACCCAATCTGCTCCTTGAAGATCTTGTTAACAAGGCGTTGGTAGGTGGCACCAGTGTCCTTAAGCCCGAAGGACATGACCCGGTAGTAATACAGGCTTTGGTCAGTGACGAATGAGGTCTTCGAAATATAGGGAGGGAACATTCTTATCTGATTGTACCCAGAGAACGCGTCCATGAAGCTTAAGAGTTCATGGCCCGAGGTTGCATCAATCAGGGCGTCGATGCTCGGGAGCGGGAATGGATCTTTGGGGCAGGCTTTGTTTAGATCCGTGAAGTTAATGCCGATCCTCCAGCTTCCGTTGGCATTCTTGACCATCACGACATTGGACAGCCACTCTGGGTAGTTGACCTTCTGTATGAACCGAGCTCTAAGGAGTTTCTCAACCTCCTCATTGATAGCTTGCTGGCACTCGGGGGCGAATTTGCGTCGCTTCTGCTGAACGGATTTGGCCCCTGAGGTGACACTAAGGTGATGCATAAGGAGCTCCTCGGAGATTTCCGGCATGACAGTTGCGGTCCAGGCGAAGAGGTCTCGCTTTTTCCTTATGCACTGGATGATGTCGGAGCGAACGAAAGGGAAGGACTTTGCTAATCTGCAATTTGTGGGTCGGATCTCCTTTTGAAAAGGCCACCTCCTTCAGCTCATCGACCGGCTCCGATATAGGTGGGCTACTCCTATGGGGGAATTCAAGAGCTTCGAGGGAGAGGACAGGTCCTCCCACCGAGGTCATGTAGCATTTGCGGGCTGCCTCCTGGCTTCCTCTGATTTCTCCGATGCCCACTGTGATGGGGAATTGCATCTTCATGTGGTAAGTTGAGGGTATGGCCTGCGGAGCAGCTAGGCCTGGTCGGCCCAGGATGACATTGTAGGCGGCTTTCACATCCACTACCATGAAGTCCATCGGCTCGGTTCGGGTGGTGGGAGTTTTGCCAGTGGTTACGTCGAGAGTTATGACACTCTCGATCGTCATTGGCACTCCCGTGAACCCGTGCAGAGTGTGGCCGGCGGGCTTAAGCCGATCCCTGGAAGCTTGAGCCCCTGGAAGGCCTCCAGAAAGAGAATGTTGACTGAACTGCCGTTGTTAACTAGGACCCGACGCAAGTCAAAGTTGGCCATGTGGATGTTTATTACCAACGCGTCGCAATGGGGGTTCGGACATCCTCTAGATCTCTATCTGAAAAAGTGATCGGGACACCCAGACCCCTTGGGGGAGGACGGTTCTGCACGGAATTTACGTCCTGGACGAAGGCTTTTCGGGAGGAGTTAGAATCTCCCCCCATTGGGCCTCTGTGGATGAGATGCAGGATGACCTCTGGTTCGGAGTCCGGGGTCTCCGCGTGCCGCTCGGGTCGCTTATTAGCGCCCTGGGGGGCGGAGGAGGATCTGCCCCGTCCTTCTTCACGAACCTCTCTCTGAATGAAGGCCTCAATCTCGTCTTTTAGGGCCCGACCGTCATCCATGTCGTGGCATGGTCCCTGTGGAAGCGGCACCACTTGTCCCGGTTCCTCTTCTTTCCCGGGGTGTTCATCTTCGGAGGTGGCGGGAGAAGACCCTCTTTTCCAACCTCCATCAGGATGGCTGAGACACTCGCGTTGAGCAGAGTGAACTTCTCTAAGCGGGGAGGAGGGCGCCGTTGGCCTTTGTTGTCTTTCTAGAGCTTCTTAGCTCCTTTATCGCCCTTCCATTTGTTCCCGAAGGACGATCCTTCAAAAGCAGGGCGGGAGAGAGCCTCTTCCGGTTGGATGTATTTCTCACTCATGAGCAGGAGTTCTGAGAAATCCCAAGGAGGCTTTTTGGCAAGGGATGCTCGGAGGCTGTCGTTAACGACATTGGATTGGAAGGCAGGCGGAGGCTACGGACTGGTCCAGGGAGGCGATGGATCTGGCCTTCGCTGTGAAACGTTCGACAGTCTCTCAACCGCTCGCCCTTCCTTTGATGAAGCAATAGCAGCTCACGAAGTGAGTCAGGAAGAGGCCTTCTAGCTGATCGAAGGAGAAGATGGAGGCCAGGGCTAAACGGGAATACCACTCCCTTGCAGGCCCTTCAGCGTGGCCAGAAAAGTTTTGCAGAGGAGCGCGTCCAATGCCTGGTGTATCATCATGAGAGTTTTAAAACTCTCGATGTGATCAGCGGGGTCGGACTTCCCGTTGTATGATTCAAAATGGGGAGGCTTGAAGTTATTTGGGACAGGTGCCTCCATTATGGTTTGGGAGAATGGGGGCCTGCTGGGGCGGAAATGCCTTTCCCGTTGCTCTTACTCTTTGTCCAGTCGGCCAAGGCGTTTCTCCATCTCGTGGAGACGGCGGTCGACCGAGTCTTCTCTTCGGTCATACCTTGCTGAGGCCCTAGATTCGTCTTCGTGCGGAAGGGGACTGGGAGTGCGACGACGATAGCTCGGGGCAGGTTGAGGACTGGGCGTACAACGCCTATGGTCTAGGGCAGGTTGAGGACTGGTTGACCATGGTCGGGGACAACATTGAGGACCCTCAAGACTGCCTCTTGGAATTGCTGGAACTCAGCTCCCGTGATGGGGGCCTCCTACTCTCGGTGGTCCCGAGGGGTGGGTGGGTTGACTGGAGAGCGGCTTCTCCTTTGATGGCGCTGGGGCGACTCCTTCCGCCTCCTGCGAAAGTTGGACCTTCTGCGATCTGGCCTACGAGGGGACCGGGCTCTAGGGGACCGGATCGTGGGACCCCTGTGATGTTCTCGGCGGGGTATCCCGTCATGGGTCCGCCTCTCATCTAAGCGGGCCCAGGAGATCTACCCCATTCTGCCTGTTGACGATGATGTTCCGAAGGTCCTTCGGCGTAGGGGGACTTTGCGAGGCTAGGGAGTCGGACGAGGGGTTGTGTATCGACACATGGTCGCGATGAGGATGTTGCCCTTGCAGACTTCGGCGGGAGGGTCCCGCGGCAGCCTCTTGTGGCCCTTAAGGAGCCTGCTGGGGCAGTGGTTGTTGAGGAAGAGGTCGTCCAGACTGTGGTTGCTGGATGGGTTGGAGGAGAGGCTGTCTAGGTTGCTGGACTTGTTGAGTAAGTTGAGGGGGAACCTCATGGACTGGCAGAGGAGAAGGTGCGGGAGTGGCCCTGCGGTTCGAGACCGTTGTCTTCCCCTTCTTAGGAGGCATGGCTTGAAACTAGCTTGGCTGATGAGAGAGGACCGAATCGTTGCTTCTGGTTCCCACAGACGGTACCAATCTGTTGCTGCTGATTTCGGTTGTGGGAGCAAACAGATGAATTTGTGAGTTCTTTGAGAAAAACAGTAAAGCGAACCTGTTGACTCCTCCTATGTGTTGACTTGTTCCTTGCCGCTGCTACGAACATGCACAAAGTTCGATACGCCGTGATGGATCCCGACGACGAACCCTCCGATGCTCTTGTCAGTAATCTCCAAGATTAAGAAAGAGCTTTAGGTAGGCAAAGATTCATTACCTTGTCACGGTGGGGGAGAAGGGTATTTATAGCCACCTTAGGGATCTGTTTCGAGCAAAGGACAAATCTCTACTTTCCGGTGTTAATGAATAAGAAGTGGTTAGACCGCCTCTTAGGGATAATGACGGATTTGGATTCCTCCATATCCTTCTGAATTGGTTCGTAACGGGTTGGGACCCGTATCCAGCAAGGGCAGATCCGTTCATGGGTTGCTGGGCCCTGAAGAAGAGACCCAGTTCCCATTTCGGACCTGTTTGTAGGTGAAATTACCGTTTTATCCCTGAGAGCTTTAAGATTCGTGCCGATTTGAACGGTCCCGATTTAGTCCTATTTTTAGCCATGTATGAGTTTGCAAGGGATCTTTAAAGATTAAGGTTGAATGAAAATAAGCTTAGGTGATGGCTTATGTAGCAATTACCTTTTTACCACACAATCGAGTGGGACCCTGAGTCACTTTGAACTAGGAAGAAAATCTTCCACTTGGTAATATTTATATCTGAACTAAAATAATTTCCAGGGTCTAGGTTGTTTGTTAAAGAAAAATTGTTTTATTTTGATAGTTATTGCATTAATTACTATTATGTGGTGTTCTTTAATCTTTATCTACCACTACTGATGATGTTGGGCCTGTGCACACCACTTAAGAAAAATTGGAGACCTAATACTTTCGAAAAATTGTAAAATGTCGCTATTCCAATGGTGATAAGGGGAACACTTTCGTTATAGTTTTACCCTAATTTCCTTACTAGAATTCGTGCAAAATTTCACCGATAACTGTGGACACTTTGTAAACTGAAATTTCAAATACACATATTTATTGGGTTTTTTAAATTGTTAACAACAATTAGATGATATTGTTGTTTACCAAAGTTCACTGTTTCTGCAGTATGCTGTTTAAACTTCTTAAATGCATATTTTGAATTTCTATGTTGGTTCTTTGGTAATAGTTGTTCGGTGTCAATCGGAGACAAGTGAGGTGGTAGCAGAAGACGGAGCAGGTGAAGTTGGCATAGTTGGTGATGAGACCCAAGACATTAGTGATGGTCCCTATTCATCAGCTCCTGGAATAGATACTCTCTGTGTTTTTCCAAAAAATCCCACAAGATGTATGTACTTTGTATTGCTGTCTCTCCATTACTTTTCTTTAAGAAGCTGTTAGTTTTTAATTGAATTATTTTTCTATGTTGCAGTGGTTCCAGCAGGGGAGGAAACTGAATTGCTTGTAGGAGTACACAATGAGGGTACTTTTTTTAAACTAATGATCTAGTTTTTATACTGTTCTGCATCTGAGTACCAATTTGGAGTCAGGTTCTTAGAGACTCATGTCATTCGGAGCAATTCATGTGTTTTTATTTCTATTGGTTGTGGTTAGACATATGGCGTTCTTCATCTTCTTTATTAACTTAAGTGTGATGCAAATTGTGTATATGTATTGCAATGGATATTCCACTATGATGATAATATGGAATGCAAATGGTTGAAATATGTTATTACTTTGCTTGGACAACTACATACTGATATCATCTGTCATTCTTACTCCGGAAGGTTCTTTGACATAAATTCAGTTCACTTTCAGATATATATATTTGAAACTTAAAAGGAGGCAACTTTGTAATGACATCTTCTATCAACTTTTACTCCAGAAGGTTCTTTGACATAAATTCAGTTCACTTTCACACACACAGAGTTCTGTTGTGGGGCAAAATTTTGATGTTTTAAATGCTATGTATCTAATTAGCTCACACGCACGCACACATATATGTAGTTCTGTTGTGGGGAAAAAAGAATTTGTGTCAAATGCTATGTATCTTGACAATAATTTATAAAGTTCATTTTGTAACTATTGTGCTGGTCTTTATTGCAGTGCACCCTTGTTTAAATTTTTTTATCTGATGTGTCACTGTAATTAGTTAATAGTTATTATAACTATATATATGATACTTACCTGGCAATGCCTTCAGGATGTGTAACAGTTCCCTGTACTTTTACCAATACAGAATCTTCAATATATCACCTGTTCTAGGCTTCTAGCAGATTAGTATCTTTCTTTTTAGATTTTCTTATGGGAAAATAGACTGGTTTCCCTTATTGGTCCGAACTGATGTGATCTTCTAAATTATGAAGAACTTAGTTATTTATATTCAAACCGCTAATCTCAAGATAGATTATATTATCTGCATTATTATACTGTAGACTTATGTACCCCATCCCTTATTTCCTGATTAGAATCGTTTAGCCCTCCATATTCTCATGGAGCTTTGGTGTGAGTATGATTGATTGCACTGGACAGTGAAGTTCATCCTGGTTATTATATGATGAATATATGCCTTGGTAATTACAGGGAAGTAATGGTGGCTTCTAGCTGCAAGTTGGATCTGTAAATGCTCTTAAGTCTTAACGACTAATATGACAGTAACTTAAGAGGGATATGATCCAATGTACTTGGGGAACAGCTTAATGTTTCATGGCCCTACCTGCATGGTCTTTTGGATTTAGAGGCAGGTAGGTGTTCCAACCTTTATCAGATCAGGGGAACTTAGCATAAGATGGACATATATGGAAGAGTTATAAATTGAATCTGATGCTATCTTACACAGATTCTCATTTTGGTGTAGCAAATAACAGGGAGGAATACTCTAGGTAACAATAGGCTTGAGAAGGGACCTAAAAAAATAACGGGAGGAATACTCTAGGTAACAATAGGCTTGAGAAGAGACCTAAAACATTCAGTACGACATTGAAGTTCACATTTTGTATAAATGATTAGATGGGGAGAATCCACAAGGCTGTGCATGGATGATAATTTGGATAGCTTGGTTAAATCTGAATAGAAATGTTTTGGGAAACAGTCTAGCTAGCCTGGTTAAGACATGTATAGACGGAGGCAGCCCTTGGAGTGCTTCAATTGGGGCAGTCTTGGTCAATTTTTTAAATATCCTCGATATATCCAATATATCGGGTTCGTGAGTAAACCGACACGATATATTTGGAAATTTAGTTTGTATCTTTTTGGGGAAAATATCGGCTATATATCATATATCGGAAGATATATCGGCCGATATGTCTCAAAAATATGTCAGTTATATCTGTTGTCAGATATTTTGGTTTTACGGGTTTCAATAAAATCAAATCGAAACTGAACTTGCATTCTTATAACTAATCTTTTTTTTCTTTTGTTTCGAATTAGTTATGCCATCCTTTGTGATGGTTTCTATTTCTATGATCTATATATTTCATTTGGTTTGGTTGATTTTTCAGTTTTATTATGCTATATTTTAGTCCATGCATATGTATATCCAACATTAATGCATGTGTTCATTAATTCGCTTAGTTTCGTATTATTTGTGTTATTTATGTGATAAATGTGAGAATGCAATGCTTAAACATGTAGATCATATTTAGGATATATTCTTCTATCCTATATAACAACCCGATATATATTAGATATCCCGATATATCTTCCGATATCCAAAAAAATTCCTAGGCCGACATGACACCGTTTTCTATATTTAAAACCTTGGTCTTGGTGCCTACTGCCTTATTTTACTGCGAAGAAGGAAGAGGGGACTCACCTCCCAGGTTGCTGTTGTACTATGATACTATGAAGCAGGCTGGGGTCTGACCTGCATTCTTTAGTTAAACTCATGGGAACTGATGTGGATCAAATTTGATAAGTAATGGTTTTTGGCATTTCTTCCATAGTTCATTTTAGGGCTGGATCTGACAGCAGAGTAGTTTAGGAATTAGGATTAGATCTTACATTTTAGAACTGGGTCAGTTTAAGGACTCTCCTGGTATTTAGAAGGGTGTAGTACATAAAGCAGATGATAGATCCAAAATATGATTGAAAAGGTTCCCCTTTATAGTTCCACAATTTTTCTGCATGAAGTCTCGAACGACTTCAAGCAAAAATGAGAAACTCGATATACATTGTAATATGACCTGAGTATGACTTGTATGATTTTACGTTCATTGATGTTGTTCATTATATATGTTATACAAATACAGATGTTGGGTGGTTTTCACTTTGAATGTGGATTTATGTAATTAATTTTAATGCTTTTATCACTTAATTTAATTAAAATTAGTTCTAAAATCACGCTTGCTGCAAATTTCTGTTGATATGTCATTCTGAGTTGCCTGATTATCGTAATTTGGTTGGTGTCCACAGGTGAATCTACATTGAATGTTCTAAGCATTAGTGCTAGCCTTCATTTTCCTTCTGACCATAACATGTTGGTTCAAAATCTTACAGTGCAGGTGACTTTTCATTTCTTGAGCTTTGTAACTGCATTGTAATCTTGTTTCCTCTGTTGTTAATTTGGTAACATCCTTTAAAAAAAATTGTAAGAACTTGTTCTATGATCACAAAAGTATAAACAAAAAAATTGCTTTTATCTGAAATGGGTTCTGCCTGCATTGATCCTTCATCTGCCTGCAAAGGACCATTTCCTTCACTACAGGAAGGCATCTTTTTGCCTTTATCCATGTTCTTTTAGGTCTAACCCAACTTGTAGCCTCTTCTTCAACTACAAGCCTATCATTCTTAAATGGCATCTCTTTTGATCTCAGGTGCGCATGTGCAAACTGTCGTATAAATTAGAACAGTGCCCTTCATTTTATCGTCGAGTAGAGCTACCTCTTAACATCATAGAGGCATTTATGTCACTTCCTTTTTTCATCACTCATCCACCTTATCATTCCATTTTAGTCACATTCACGTGTTTGTTGTTTCCTAAATACCTGACATTTCGAACGAGAAACTATACTGCTTATTCAGCCATACTATAAAAAATTTCCTTGAACGTCATGGGTTCCAGTAATACTTTCCACTTTATTTGTTCTATACCTTATCATTTCATAAAGATAAAGAATCCTCGTAAGTTTTCTAGAATTTATTTGTTGCTTCTACAAGCTAGCCTTCTCCATAGAATGAAGATGTACCCCCATCGCCATTAACTTAATAAATTTACTTACAAGAGAACACTAAGAAATCTCTCCCCAGCATGGAAATGTCTTGCACATGCCTTTCAGCTTTTTGTTATGTATATTAAGGGTAATGGCTCATTAACCTGGGTCTAACAGCCATTTACTATGGAAAGTACTATATATCTGCTGTAAATGGCAATTTCCTTCAGTCATTTCTCGAGTAGAGAAAGAGAGAGCTTGTTGTGTGTGTGATTGATGGAGAAAGAGTGACTGGGAGAGAGAGAGAGCTTGTGCATCTCCTTGTGATGCACAATGTCATTTAGTCTGTATTCACAAGATTTGTCATGTCACTCTTTTATTCTCTTTGCTCTGAATCTTTAATAATTATTTTTTCTAATACCAGTGATTTGTTAATGCAGACATTTTACAACGCTTCGGTTCCAGTATCTTCTCAAGCAACATTCCCCTATATATTTGTTGTGAGCAAGTACTTGCAGGTATTATTTGGTTTCAATTTGGTTGTTTATATATAGGATTAACAACTACTTCTGTTTTCATAGTCAATTATTATCCCAGGATGTCTTTAGACATCAAGGTGCTAATTTTTTTGTTTGAAATGCAGCCTGGCTCGTTTGATTTAGTCGGAAGGATAATATATGAGATTGACAACAATCCGTATAAGAGTGTGTTTTATAATGGTACTGTTGAAGTTGTAGAGGCTGGTGGTTTTCTCAGCATTGAATCAGTCTTCCTTGTGACTCTTGGTGTTGCTCTTCTTGGCCTTCTTGGACTGTGGGCATATGGTCAGATACAACACTTCTCCAAGGTATTAGTCAACTTCCTATTCATGTGATCAGTGAATGATATTTATTTGTGTTGATTTAAACCGAAAATTCTTTTTTTTATTATGAGAGATACATTATTCAAAAGCTTCTACTTCGAAGTTTCATTATGGCCGTTGGATACATGTTAAACAACTTCATGTTTCTCTTGGTCTCGCTTTATTCTAGTACAAACAATGTAGTTGAAGGCTCGCCTCAAACTCAAGGCTCAGGCTTAACAAAAGTTTGAGCCTCAAGCCTCAGTTAAGGCTCCTCCTTTTATTCAAAGCTTCACTCAGGCCTGCACCCGGACGCACCTTAGCAAAGGCTCGAGGCTTGTGCCTCAAGCAAAAAGATCCGACTCGTCTTCACAACCGACCCATCTTCAACCCTTTTCATATCCTGTAACTCCCCAATTCCAAACTCTTAACCCTAATCTTCACCTCCCTAACTTCTCAATTTGCACTCCTCAATCTACACATCAATCTCCTCCCCCCCTCTCAAAAGCATTGGCGGCAACAGCGAAGCAACTCGGCGGTGACATGACAGCATACAGCAGATCAAATCGGCGGCTATAGCGGAAGTAGATCGGCTGCGCTGGCGACACTCCCACTCAGTCTCCAGACTCTTTACTCCTATTCTGGTTTCTTTCCTTTCTGATTTTATACTTTTGTGGTTTCTTTCTTGGGTTTTTGTCTAGCTTTGCTTAATATTTTTGCAAGTTACTTTGAAACAAAATTGTGAAGCTAGTTCATTCCATCATTTACTATAATCATGAAACCATGCCTTATTTAAACAATTGCATCATATCTCAGTGTAGAGCATGACCAAATTTTATGATCGGCTAACTTTATGTTATTGCTGTAATATTTTAAAATACCTTACCATTTACAAAGACTGTGATACTGTAATATTGTATGCTCATTATTGCAATATTTAATTTGATACCATTGTAGTTTTACTATATGCTCATTACTGTAATACTGTAATAGTGTATGCTCTATAGTAAGTTTCTTCATTATTGTAATTCTGCAGTACTGTATACTCATTACTGTATGAAACTATGAATTGAAGGTTAACATGATATTATTGTAGTTTTACAGAGGAACACATTGTATCACTTCTTCTTTGGGGCAAGAAACACATTATAGTTATACATTACAAGGAACACATTGAGTTTTAAAAAATTAATAACTTACACAGTTATCTTGGCCATTGTTATGATATATTTTGTTGCTATGATGTTTTCTTGTTTATATAATCTTATTTATAAATTTTAAAAACTCCAAAAAGTAATAGTGCGCCTCGGTTAAGTGAGGCTTACGCCTCAAATTGCGTCTTGCGTCTCAGACTTTTTACGGGGTAGTGAAATTGCGTTGCACCTTACACCTTCGACTACACTGAGTACAGTACAAATGGGGCACAGTTGGGAACTGTTAAATGCTTAGCATGAATTGAGATATGGAGAATGGCATCTTGCCCTAATCTCTTCATTTATATTGAGTTGAACGTTGGGTTGCATATAAAGCGATACTCATAGCCAGTTACCCTTACGCAGATGTTGTTGCCTCAAAGCAAATACACAATATATTCACCGGACATTGTTAAGTTGATTGCTTGTCATATCGGATTTTGCCTGATGTATTGAGGATGTAGAGCTACAAATGGCACGTTTTTTTTAAAAACTAAATTGATGTCGGCTACCCTGTAAAATGAGGACAGAAGCTAGTCTCTGGATGTTAGATTTCCATATCCACTTAGGGATGTAATAAACTTTTTGAGAATCCACAGCCAAATGTTTAGATAGAGTGGTCAATTATCAAGTTCCAGTGTTACCCAAAAACAGGTGTCCTCCAGGCAGTGGAATTTCCACTTTAGGGCAGTGGACCTAAGCGGACTGAAAGAAAGATTATGCGATGACAGAAGAAGAAAGGGAAATCACCATTACGTAACACAAGAGGATAAATGCACCATAATTTTTTGCGATGAAATTATGCTATATATCTATATGCTGTTGTGTTTTTATTCTGCGCTATCTTTAAATAATCCAAATTAATAATTCCAACATGTTTCTAGCAAAAAAAATAATTTGAACATGTATAAAATTTTCACACGCTTGTGTGCTGTATTTATTCTCAGAAAACAAAGAGAGCCCCAAAGGTGGAAGCTGGCACACGGACTACAGAAGCTAATAAGGACGAGTGGCTGCAGGTGTGTTATCACTTGGGTAGTTTTGATTTTTTAATATGTACGCGTAGATTTATTGCGGCCTGGTACTTCGATGGTGTGCACCCTGTTGAACACTACACCTAATCCTTTTTTTCTTTGATATCAGGGCACTGCATATGTTCAGTCGCTCTCAAGCAAATCAAAGAAGAAAAAGTAGATGACCGAGCACGCAAGTGTTGTAGTTTGTAAACTACCAACTTAGATTTTACGAAGAAAGAACATGATGGATCTTTGATTGGCCCGATAGTTTTTAAGACTCAAGTGAGGAGAGATCTCTGATCTGAACGATACATGTACTTTGATAGTTCCCTAATTGTGTAGCACCTAGTCTCGATACTGTTTGTGGATATCATGTGTTAGTCAATTCTGAGGAACAAAATTTTGCGCCATACCCATTTGTTATTCATGCATTTATGTCGTTAAATTTGTGGGGTTCTGCAAAAAACACTGGTGTCTTTTATTAGCATCTTGCAACCACTTTATTAGTAAAGGAATCTAGTGACACTTGTTGTGTGACCAACTTCACTGTAAATTGCTGTGATGCAAAATGTTGTTGATATGCATATGATACTGAAGTTCACACGCACAAACATTGCAGTTGGGGATCTAAACCTGCAGTGGATGGCTTACATGAAGGATGAAGGGGTAGTTAATGATTTTGAGGATCCAAACCCAGAATTTGGTCTGGTTTGGTCTAGTTTTCGAGGATTGTAGATTCCTAACCCACAAATTTGTGTTGGTGGTCCCATGCTGGGTTTATCCAGAAGTTAAATATTGGTCCTTTTCTGAAAATAGTTGGCCAATTTGTCTCTCTTTAATTGTAATCAACCACCACATTAGTAGGTGAAAATTACAGATGATCGGGGCATATGATTTGAGCACGAATCTCGAAATTTCTAAGGGTAAAACGGTAATTTTATAACAGCTGCAGGTTCATAGTGAGAATATGGGTTGTCCTTAGGCCCGCCATCTCAGGTCAGCCAATGATTGAGGCTGATTCGTGGAACAAACATGGGAGTTTCTCCAGCCAATCATGGCTGGCAATCAGATCACTCAAAAATAGGAAGATATTAACTGATTTGATTCATTGATTTGAGGAATCACTCAAATCAGTTATGGAATCTTCCTAAAACTGCTTCATTTCAGGCATATAATTATAGCCCTCTCCCACCATTATTAGATAATCAATTTTTGTCCACTAAAACCTAGTTAATACTCTGAATTATTGACTTGATCGTCGGAAGGTTTGTTGCTGGGAAAACTCCGGGTGTTTCAAGTTTTTTTGTAGATTTTACGACGGTATCTCAACCATCAAATTCAAAGTCAACCACAAATATCAGCCTCACATCGGATTTGCTCCACCCGTAAGGATCTAAGCTTTCTCCATCCTCCAAAGAATTCATTATCTTGTTGCTTCCATAGAAAAAATAAGCAGATTGGCGCCATATGTGGGAAAGGCACAGACTCAGCCCATCGGTCAGACCTTGGGGTCAGAAGCTACTTCTGACCATGCCCCCGAGAACTAAGAAGACGACAGTCACAAGTCACCAGGTAGATTTGCCTTCCCTTCCACAGTTGCACCCCAGTAGGTCTGCAACTCAAGGGTCCCAGTGGCAACTTTCGAAACCCCCCCCCCCCCCCCCCCCCCCCCCCCCCCCGGGCCAGGGTCATGTCCACATTACCTCTTTCTCAGCAGGTCCTAAGGTAGGACCATCTGCACAAACCAGACATCCGACAACCGAAGGAAGACCTTCGCCACAGTGTCCTGCAAAATCGATCCCGAAATGGAGGTTCCCGTTCGGAGCATCATGGAAGTCGCATGAGTCTTTACCGTCGCAGAGCATCATGGAAGCCGCATGAGTCTTTCCCGTCGCAGGCAAAAGCCATGAAGTTCGCACTCCTCTCGAGAGCGGAACAAACAGAGCCCTACTCCCGTCAATCGGCAAGCCACGAGGGGCAACAGGGATCCCCCGTTACTAGGGCCAAGTTTTAGGAATAAAATTCTGCAGGTTCTTCGGGGAAAGCCTGGAAAGAACCGTCGTTCAGGAGACCCCCGCACCGGTGTCTTCCACATTGAAGAGTCCTACATGTTCACCCGATCAGAGGGGAGAGAAGACACAATCTTAAAGTGCCTCCAGAAGATGGAGGATCACCTCGCTCGGATATGGCAAGAGGAGAGGCGGCAATATAGGGGTACCTACCCATCCGAACTCCCCCCCCCCCCCCCCCCCCTCATCCTTAAAGCCCCAGTCCAGAAAGATTGCAAGCCTCCGGCCTTCGAGTCTTATAATGGCGAGTCCAACCTGGAGGATCATATCGAAAGTGTTAAAACTTTCGTGATGATTCACAACATCTCGGCTGCAGTTCTTTGCAGGACATCCCTGCCACCCTCCGAAGCTCGGCGAGAGAGTGGTACTCACGGCTCACCTTCAGCTCCATCTACTCCTTCGACCAGTTGGAGGAAATCTTCCTTACGCACTTCGTGATTAGCCGTAAGGCTAAGAAGACGAGAGCCTCCTTGTTAGACCTAAAGTAGAAGGAATGAGACTCGCTCCGAGACTTCATCCAGGGATTTACAGCAGAGGCCCACCAGTCCTCCAAAAAGTCTTTCGTCCGAGAAGTGAACTCGATAAATAACTGCCCTCCTCTTAAGAGCTCGGGGATACCAGTCACTTTTTCCGACGAAGACTTGGAGGGTGACCGCACCCCCATTGTACAATTCATGCTTTAGTAGACACAAGAGCTGAAGCAAGTTTCCTCCAAGATGTCTTTATTCCTCCACAATTTCATACACCATTAGCTAAAAAAGGAATGCTTAATGACTTTATGGGAAGACAATACCCTATAACCCATAAGGTTATTGGTTTACAAGTTCAAATTCCTGACATCCACAATACTATTAAAACATATTCGTTTGACTTCGGGTTACTGCCTCAGGTCCTCAAAACCGATTGCCTTCTCGGAATGGATAATCTTCGTTTCTTTGAGCCTTTCGATACACATTTTCTTCACTTTGACAATCGCCTCATTCCGCGTATTCCTTTAACTGCCTCTTTGGCTGCGCATTATTCCCCTGCAGCCCAGCGTGGTGAATCTCCTGTTTTCTTAATTCAACACAACCAGCAACGGAAAGCCTGATACATATTCCCTTTTTCCGTCTACAGAATTTGAAACATTGGTTCATAATATGTTAGAACCACTATACACAAATAACCCTTTAAAATGGTTTGAGAAAAGCCCGAGATATTGTAAAATTGAATTATTAAAGCCATATAAATGGTCTCTCCAACAGACAAAGAAGAATTTTCAAAACAAATCCAAGAATTGTTGGATTTACGCTTAATACAAAAAAACTCAAGTCCTCATTCTTCTTCTGCATTTATTGTAAGAAATCATGCAGAGATTAAAAGAGGTAAAGCTCGAATGGTTATCAATTACAGGAAACTAAACAGTTATACAAAATTTGATGGGTACTTTATTCCTTCTGCAGAACAATTAGTAAAGTAGATACAAGGAGCAAAATATTATAGTAAATTTGATGCTAAGTCAGGATACTGGCAACTTAAATTAGCTGATTAAACATCTATTGAACTAACATCGTTTAGCTGTCCACAAGGACATTTTGAATGGTTAGTTATCCCTTTGGGAATCCTTCGATTCTGTGGAATCCATATTATCCTCCAGTTGGGAGGTATAGTCTTGTTCAGACTCTGAATCTGTTTGTTTAGATCCATGATATTGCCAAAACTTAATTGCAGAAGAATGTTTTTCATAGTAAGCATAAACATCTATACTATCTATTTCACTAGATAGTTCTTTTCGTTGTAATTCTCTAAAAGCATCATAATAGATTTTATCTGGTTCTGCAATATTAATTTTTTTTCTTCTTTCTACTGACTAGTATTTGACCATATTTATTTGTGGTCTAGATAAGCATGATAGTTTAAATTCATTATTTATTGTTCTGGGTTTATAAAATGATTTTATACTATCTATATCAGATTTGATCTCATGTAATAGATCAACCATATAATTAAAGATTCCTTTGTGTTCAGAACCTCTAGTAGGAAGATGAACATAGTGTTCATATTGTTCTTTATCTAACTTATGGTAACACTTATGAGTGTCGTCTGTAATAATAGGTACTCATGGTGAGTAAAAGGTTTGAACATATTCTATATTTGGTTATAGTTTAGTATCTAGGTGAAATGTTATCTTCATAATCTTTCTATCCTTTAATCCTTTTTGACCCTAATCTCTGCTCTTAGTATCTCTTACCGTGGATTTATAGCAGGGTTAAGCCTCGAATCTGCCCTATGGCTGATAAATCCAACAACCCTCTTCAGGGTGTAATGGATCAAAACCACAAGCTTATACTAACACAGAGATAGAGCACAACCTTACTTCGTTTCCTACATAAGGTGTACGGACTACTAGAAAGAGAGCTAATGAAGATCACATTTTATCAAGACAAAAGCTATAGGCAAATATAAAATATGCTCAAGGAAATTAAGCTATCATTACTTAACAACGAGAAACAAAGAACTTACAATATAGTACAAGAGGACTCTCAACTTGAAGCTGGAACAAAAGGACTCTATACACACATGCTCTGATACCAATTGAACCGAACAAAAAAAAACTCACAAAACTCACAAAACTAGCAAGAAAAGAGTACAGAAGGATTTTCGATCCTCCAGAAGATGGAGGATCGCCTCGCTCGGATAAGGCAAGAGGAGAGGCAGCAATATATGGGTACCTTTCCATCCTGAACTCCTCCCCCCCCCCCCCCCCTCATCTTTGATCCTCAAAGCCCCAGTCGTGAAAGACTTTAAGCCTCCGGCCTTCGAGTCTTATAATGGTGAGTCCAACCTGGAGGATCATATCGAAAGTGTTAAAACTTTCGTGATGATTCACAACATCTCGGCTGCAGATATTTGCAGGACATTCCCTGCCACCCTCCGAAGCTCGGCGAGAGAGTGGTACTCACGGCTCACCTTCAGCTCCATCTACTCCTTCGACCTGCTGGAGGAAATCTTCCTCACGCACTTCGTGACCAGCAGTAAGGTTGAGAAGACGAAAGCCTCCTTGTTAGACCTAAAGTAGAAGGAATGAGACTCGCTCCAAGACTTCATCCAGGGATTTACAGCAGAGGCCCACCAGTCCTCCAAGAAGTCATTCGCCCGAGAAGTGAACTCGATAAACAACTGCCCTCCTCCCAAGAGCTCGGGGATACCAATTACTTTTTCCGACAAAGACTTGGAGGGTGTCCGCACCCCGCCATTGCCATGCCTTAGTGATTAGCCTATGCATGGCGAACCACGAAGTCCGTAGAATCTTAGTGGATACGGCAACCCTGTCAGTATCCTCTTCTTGGAGGCTTTCGAGGACCTCATACTCTCCCGGGAAAGACTGAAACTCGTTGGTTATAATACCCTCCACGGTTTATCCGAAGCGCCGGTCCAGAGTAAGGGGATCATCACCCTTGATGTGACAACGGGGAAGGCACCGACGATCCGAACCGAACCGATGGACTTTATGGTGGTCAATGTCAAAGCCACCAACAACGCTATCTTTGGATGCCCTGGCTTAGCATCTCTCTAGGCCGTCGCCTCGGTCTACCACATGAAGATGAAATTTCCTACTATATGAGGTAGCCAAGAGGCTGCTACCCAGCCATAGTAGGGGGCTCGGTCCTCCCCCTTGATGCAGTAGAGCTCCCCTCGGAGAGGAGCCCAATAAACTTCGAACCCATCGATGACTTGGAAGAAGTCCCGTTCTCAGAGCGAGACGATTCAAAGAATTTGGAAGTAAGCTTGGTCCTTCCTCTCGAACTCAAAGAGAATGTCATCAACTGTATTCGGAGAAACCATGACCTGTTCGCCTAGACAGCATCCGATATGCCCGACATTTCGGAAGAGTTGATAATGCATAGGCTAAGTGTCAACCCAAACGTCAAACCATTGTAGCATAAGCACTGAAAATTTACCCGGAGTAGCTGTAAAGGAAGAGGTCGACAAGCTTTTGGCTGCTTGCTTCATCCAGGAGGTTAGCTACCTCGAATGGCTAACCAACATAGTAATGGTCAAGACGGCCAGCGGCAAGTGGATGATATGTATAGACTTCACGGATCTCAATAAGGTGTGTCTGAAGGACCTCTTCCTGCTCCCGAGCATTGATGCCCTGGTAGACGCCACATCTGGACATGAACTCCTCATCTTCATGGACGCGTTCTTAGGGTACAATCATATTTGGATGTTCCCTCCGGATATACCTAAGACCTCCTTCATCACCGACCAAGGACCTTATTGCTACAGAGTCATGTTATTCAGACTGAAGAATGCACGTGCCACTTACCAGCAGCTAGTTAATAAAGTGTCCAAAGAACAAATAGGTTGGAATATGGAGGTTTATGTCGCTCGTCAAAAGTCTGAGAAAAGAGGATCATGCCAAAGATCTCGAAGAGGCCTTCGGCATCCTGATGAAGCATAACATGAGGCTGAACCCCTCAATGTGCACCTTCGACATCTCTTCGGGAAAGTTATTGGGCTTTATGGTCAGCAAAGGGGTATAGAAGCTAACTCGGAGAAGATCCAAGCCATCCTCGAGACGCCTCCCACCAATGGTAAAGAGGTCCAAAGACTTACCCCCGCCTAGCGGCGATCAGACGATTCATCTCCAAATCTGGGGAAAAGTGCATCTCCTTCTTCAAAACTCTATACGGAGACAAAAACTTCGAGTAGGGGGAACCATAATAGTAGGCATTCAACTAGTTTAAAAAGTATCTAGTTAACCCCCCTCTATTGATTAACCCGAGCTGGGCGAGACCCTCTATCTCTACCTCGCCACATCAGAGCATACTCTTAGCGTTGTCCTAGTACGGGAGGAAGATAGGGTTTAGAAACTCATCTACTATATAAGTAAGTTGCTCCACGATACTGAGCTCCGTTACACCAAAATAGAGAAGATGGTGTATGCATTGATTGTAACCGCTAGGAAACTTCGTCCCTACTTCCAATCATACTCCATCGAAGTCCTCATAGACCAGCTACTAAAGCAGGTCCTTCACAAAAAGCTCTGGACGGTTGGTGAAATGGTATATCGAGCTGAGTCAGCATGACATCAGCTATAAGCCGAGGACAACCATTAAAGCCTAGCCTTGGCCGAGTTCGTCGTTGAAAGCACCATTCCCGACTCATTCGAGATACATGAAGACAATCCTGTTTGGAGCGTTTACGTCGATGGGTCCTCATGCGAAGAAGGAAGCAGGGCAGGGGTGATACTGCTTTGATCATATGAGTTTGTTCTCCAGTACTTCCTTCGCTAGAATTTTTGAGCCTCCAACAACGAGGCCGAGTATAAGGTGTTGGTATCATACTTACTTTTGGCCCGCAAAGCTGGGGTTCAACGGGTGAGGGCATTCAACAACTCCCAATCAGTGGTGAACCAGATATCCGGGGAGTATGAAGCCCAAGACATCCGTATGGTCAAGTACCTGGCCTATGTAAGTAGCTACTTTTCAAGAAGCCTTAGTCACTCGGATTCCTCACATGTTTCCAAAAAGATCCTCAACCACGGATATCACTGGCTGACTCTGCTCCACGACGCTCAGGAACACGTTTGTCGATGCACCCCCTGCCAGAGTTTCTCCTCGATCAAGTGCTCCCCTCAGGCAGAACTCAAATCTATGACGAGTCCAGCTCCCTTTGTTGTGTGGGGGATGTACCTAGTCGGGCATTTCCCTCCAACAACTAGTCAAAGATGGTTATAGACTACTTAACAAAGTGGGTCGAAGCCAAACTGCTGGTATCCATTACCGAACACAAGATCCAGCAGTTCTTCTAGAAACATATCATTTGCTGGTTCGGAATTCCCCGAATCTTGGTCACTGACAATGACACACAGTTTGCAGTAAGACGGTTCTGCAGGTTTTGCACGAACTTAAGGATTCAATAGTGGTTCTCCTCCATTTTCCACCCTCAGTCTAATGGTCTGGCCGTGAACACAAACCGCCAGATCCTTGACGGCCTAAAAATATGACTTGACAAATCCCACAAAGGATTATGGACGGAGGAGGTGCTGAGCGTGCTCTGGTCGTATAAAACCACCAAACGGATCCCTACCGGAGAGTTGTTCAACCTCACATACAACTCCGATGTCATAATTCCTTTGGAAGTTGGAATACCTTTGCCCGGACTGATGACATTTGACGAACAACACAACTCCGAGGGCCTCCAAGGTACCTCGACTTGGTCGACGAAGTGCGAGAAAATTTGCCCTTCGAATGTACATCTACCACCAGAGGGTGGAAAGGTTCTACAATAAGAAGGTTCGGCCTGCTAACATCAAAGAATGAGACATTTGTCCTGAGGAAGCTCGAAATTTCCAACCACCGTAGAAGGAGAACGTTAGCTCCAAACTTGGAAGGTCCTTACAAGGTCTCCAAAGTGGTCCGTCCCGAAAATTACTGACTTGAAGACCTGGGGGCATGGTGATATCAAGGACGTGGAATGCAGAGCACCTGATGAAGTTTAAGGAGGGTGCCTAACGCTCCTCCATGAGCTTTGAAAAATGTAATAAAGCCATGACAGCTAATGAATGTAATAAACGCTCGCCGAAATACAGCCACTTAAGTTTATTGTCATCTATGAATGAAATTTAATAAATTTGAATGAAGTTGCTAAAAATGTGTATCATCCGAACCACTCGCGAAAAACTCCTAATTTCTCAAGGTTCGTCCCTCGGCATGCCATATGAACCACTTGTAAAAAAACTCCTAACTCACGAAAACTCCTAATTTCGAATGGTTCGTCCCTCAGCATGTCATTCAAACCATGTGCAAAAAACTCCCAAATTTTTGAAAGGTTCGGGTCTCGGATAAATTTTTATCCTTCGACATCATCTTCTGGGCCCACTTCCAAAATCTCAGTGAGGTTCCTGAGAAGTTACTACAACAACTTGTTGAGTTTGATATTCTCCTTGTTCTCCTTGATCTTCCCTTGAGTCTCCTTAACCTTCTCCTAGTTCTCCATTATCCTTCCTCGCTTTCCCCTCGAACCTCTTCATACAACTTATAGAGACGGGGAGCCCCAGCATCACTATCATTGACCATCACCAATTTCCCCTAAGGCATACTGCATTGAGTACTAAAATCAATTAAGAACAGGACCTAGCTCATCCAAACAACAGGCCTAGCGTCCGAACCATGGCTCGTAGCTTCCCCTACAATTCATTAGCCAACGAATTAAAGGCAAGTTCACCATCCAGATCTTGACCCACGACTTGTCGAAAAACTTCAATAATAGGTTCGGAGTCCAAACCATGGTTCAGCGCTCCCGTCGCAACTTGTGGGCAAGCAGTGGAAAAACATGACTCACCATTCGGAACTGCTCCCACAACCCATTACTTTCCTAAAAACAAGTTCGGAGTCCAATCTATGGATCGACGCTTCCATAACAACTTGCACAAAAACAACTAGGATCATAGCTTACCATTAGAAACTACTCCAGTAACCTGTTACCTCCCCAACAATACAACAAGTTAGGAGTCCAACCAACGGCTTAAAAATCAAGCGAGAGGCTCACCCCGCGTGAACCTACGAATCTAAAGGAGAGGTTCACCACTCGGAGTTGCTCTTACAACTTGATAATCTTCAAAAAGACGCTAAGTCTCCTGATTCGGCAAGCACCGACCTTAGGGAGAGGCAAAACATCTAAGCTCAGTCAAGCCAGATTCAAGAAAGGATTCATTTAAGATTCGGCCAAATCGAGTCATCACAGAAAATTCGAGCAACAAATACAAGCTTGCAAACTTGAAGTGTTTTATTTCCAACTATTACATACTTGGTAAATTGAGTGATCACTACAAACGTATACATTCTGCACCGTCAAGGTGCTCTAACAGGTACAAGCAAAAACCTAGGCACGTGAGTTGTCTACAGAACTTTTTCGTTAAGGGCATCCCCCTTCGGACTCACGCGGACCATGTCATACCCAAAGATCGGGTATGCACCTCAAGTTGCCCCTCCCGATCATCGCCTCCTTCAGACGAGTGAGCTCCAAATTCATTTCATGCGATCTTTGGATATGATAGGAAAATGATACTTCCCTCTCCTTCGACTCCTTATAGTGATGGGCTAAACTCGACTCTGCTAAGCGCAGTTTATTCCAAAGTTAAGGGTCGGCCGAAATGTACCGAACGATCTAGTAAGAAAAGGAGAAAAGACATATCATACAGGGGCTCGAAGACTTCAAATAAATACAAGTCCTAAAGCTCGGAGTAGCTACGCAGCGAAAGCAAGTCAACAACCAAAAAAGTTTTAAGTCGCGAAGTTCGGCCCAAAACAGCTTTCATTCATTTGCATTGATAAATTTTGAGTACAAAAGCAATGGCCATTCCGCGGTTGGCAAAATTACAAAAGGAAAATGAAACGCAAGTCCTACTGCTTGGGAGAGGATATCACCTTTTGGCTCGCAGTGCGGGTAACCTCGAGCGCCCTCTCCTTCTTCTCGAGGTCATCGAACCTCACCTTAAGGTCCTTGTACTCCCTTTAGATCCGGGTAGCCCTTCAGTTGAGCACCTTGACCTCGTGCAAGTGCTTTCGCTTCATTTTTTGCACCATGGAGGGTCGCCTACGAAAAGGAGGGCAAATACAAAATTAGATAATGGAAATACTATAACAACCAGAAAAGGGGGTCAGATATTTAGCGCGACGTGGGCTAAGGCCCACTTAAGGTAGCTCGACTCGTACATCTTCGTTGTCCACTACCTCGATGGCAACCTTAGGGCCAGTAAGGGAGTTTGCCACCTTCACCGACCAATCCAGCTTCAACATCTCCTCGATCTGGTCCCCGAGAACACTCTTGGCCTGGAGATGGATGGGTGGAAGGGGGGACTTGGCGAGTTCGGTAACTTTAACGGTGGCAGGGCTTGGCGCGACCTTCAGCGAGTAATGGGCTCGTCCAAAATGGTTAGTGCCCTCGTCTTCTTGGTCTTCTGTTCGGCCTACCCCTCAGATGACCTGTCAAAGGCTGATGTCGACGGCCTCTTCTTACCCTTCGACGGTTCGACAGGCTTCATCTTGGCTATCGCAGCCCGACAAGCCTTAGTTTCCTTTTCGTCAAGCATGGTTGCATAATAAATAAATAAATAAATAAATAAGGGTTTTAGAGTGAGGCTAAAAAGTTGAAGAAAGGAAACTAAGAACATATTAGGGTCGACAACTCAATCTGAACTTCGCCAAGTGCCTCTCGGACACCTTCGACGAATCTACATTCCCCTCTGCAAAAATGTGCTCAAACTCCACCTCGTCCAGAGTGAAGTCTCTATCCCTCGGGCTTGAGCTTCGGAATGTCGTATACACACTTGGTGGGAATGTCACAAGGCTCGAAGTTTCAGATGATGAAGTACTTTGACTTCCATTCTTTAATGGAGTCCAAATGATAGTGTATTACATGCCTCTCGAGTCGGGAGGAAAGGACGCATCGGCCCTCGTACGCCTGAGCGGTACCTAAGCCCATGCATTTTCCGAAGTACTTGAGCCTCAAAGGCACCCCATTCCACTCACATAGCATGATGAAGCTGACTATGTGCTTCCACTAGTTTAACCCATATTGCATCGGATTGGCCCAATTCAACACCTTCTCGACGAACGGGTGCATGGGTAGCCAAAGCCCCAAGGCGAACGCATCGACCAACATGCAAAACCATGGGGCGAGGACGTCGGTAGGACGAACTCCGAGGTTCAGAATGAAAAACCCGAACGATTGAGGGATGAAGCAGGCTTTCCAGATCAATGGGAGATCTGCCTTCCCCAAAATGTTTGTCGTTGTATCTGCCTCTATCTTCGGACTGTCAGAGGACGACGGTCGAAGCAAGGACTTGATCAAGTCCTTAACGTCCTCTAGGTACATGCGGATGATCAGAGGGTCCGAAAGGATGGGGTGACTCATGTCGACCTCCGTGGCATACTCCATCAACACTCGCTCCGTATGCATGGGCCAAGCAAAATTCTCCTTCGTCGTAGATTTTAGAGTCAGAGGGGGATTGGACACAATCTCCCCATCAACATCACCGGAGGAAGAGAAGAGGACACGTCACCCTTCTTGCCCGAGGGAACCTCCTCTTCTTCCTCCCCGCCCGAGGGTACCAGCACCATTTCCAAGGGAGCTACAGACGTCCCTTCCTCTTCTTCCTCCCCTTCATCCACTCGGTTCCATGACACCTCTGATTCCTCCTCCACTCCTTCCGAAGCATCCCTGTCATCTTCTCAGGTAGTCCAAGAGGACGACTCCGAAGGAGGGTCACCGTTGTTGGAAGTAGAAGCAGACTCATCGAACCATACCCTAGATATAATTAAACAAATAACTTACCTATAGTAAAGGTCGAAAGACAGATTGTCACGCCCCGCTTCCCAGGATACGGGAACACGAGTACGTAACGTAGGCCCAGCGAATGATGTATACACCATCCATAAGCTGTACCAGACTAACTCAGCAATAAGAACAACAAAGATACAACCACGCAGGAAAATATAATCACATGAAACAAGATGAATTCCAATAATAATGAAATAAACTAACAGTATAAATATCCAACATCCGGGATCAAAACAAAACTACGAGTCATAGAGCCCAAACAAAGTACAAGTTTTAACAATGTTCAAGAAATAAATAGCAATAAGTAAAATTAAGCAGCGGAGACTGGATCTATCTCTAGAAACGTTGCTCACCAATTCCCTCAGGAATAGATCCTTCAGCACCTATAAGTTCCTGGTCTAAAAAGAAATAAAAGAGTGCCCTTAGAGCAAGTCGTGGGCGGCAAGTAGAGAAAATAAAGGATAAAGGAAACATGAATATCAAGGAATAAGGACATGGTCAAAGACAAGTAACAAAGCAAAGAGCAGGCAATATATTCAAAGGTCTACAGTAAATCACGCATGTGATGAGTGATATCACGATCACGCAGGAAATGCAGGTTATTAAGTGTTTTATTAATCTATCTAGTGCACGTACTACTGCGTCCCATTCCACAGGTTCCGCACAACACACGGTGAACGCTTTAGACTGATGGTGAATTCACGGTTCGTGTACTCGGCCCAGAAATCAGTGTTCATTGTTCAGTATCAGTGTTTCTCGAGCAGTGTTTATGGCCATACAGTACAGTCGGTACAGTAGGGCCCGACCGAGTACAGTCTCTGATTGTTCACTACCAAGTCATCCCATATAACCCCGACTTGTTATCATTTTATTTTCATCCTATGTGAGCATGCAAGAGGGTGTCAATGTTGTTCATTACTATGTGTGACTAATTCTAAGAGTTACAGACAAAGCATGGGGCAAACACGTCATACAAACACATTTCACAAAATCAGGATAGCATGACCTTGCTGTACCAAATCATGGATTGCGGGCACTACAAATTAGCAAAACTGAATCCGCCGAAAGATCTGGAAAATAGACTTCCACACGGTTCCAGCGAGTATAATTAAGGTATGTAAAAGGTTAGGAACTAAGGTGAAAACTCTATTCTAAACAGATTTCAAGTCCAGACAGCATGCAGTAGGTTGTGTTCAACTAATTGTTTCGGGTCAGAGAACTCATTATTAAAATCTATATAAATTCTGGGTGATACCTATACATGTCTAGGTCCAGCCTAAATTATTTCAGATTTTTCTTGTACTATTAACAGGGTCAAATAAAATATAGAACAATAAGGAACACATGAAATTATGGGTCTGAAATTACTAACACACTTGCATTAAAGTGATGATAACTAATAGATGACAGATTGGAATTTAAATTCAAACTAGGGGAAAATTATCTAGACATCATGGGCTACATTTTATCTTGAGTAAGTTCTTTCAAATTATGTCATTAACATGGTCAAAAATCTATTTCAAAGTGAAACATACAGCAGTCCTGCAATTATCTAAACATGAATAGGCAATTAAATAAATCATATGATCATATAAAGCATGCAAATTTGTAATCAAGTGAATCCTAGGTGTCAACATGCAATTTCTAAGGTTCATGGTACATTCATTACAGTCATGGTGTCAATTCATCAATCAAAACCGAATCAGTACATTCATGTCCATTTCATTAAGCAGTTCTAAGTACAAATCTAGTTATTTTAATTGTGCATGTGCATGAAACATTGCGGACTGGGTTAAAGATCAAGGAGATAGCACGAAGTTAAGAGTATGTCGGGTTAGCTCGTGTAAACCCTCGATAATCTTAATGGAAATGTCAAAAGCAGATTTTTGATAATAAAATGGACGGATCTACTTGCATGAGATCAATTAATCTTGAACACAAACAATAAAAAGGGTTCAAGAAGAGACTTGCCTGATATTGCAGATATAGTTAAAAATAGAATAACGGGATCAGAATCCCGGACGAAATCTCCCAAAAATATGCGCGAAGAATCAACAGCAACAGCAAGATCCTAGAGCAATTTCCTCACACCAGATCGGGACAGAACGCAGAACACCGGAACTGGATCTGGCGCACACAGAACACGGAACACCGAAACAAACCAATCAGAACCTCAGCTTCACACTGAATCCACACCAAGCAGCGGACAGTAAGAGCGGGATCGGTTGCGGCAGAACACGGGACAGCGAGACAGCCCAATGGAAACACTGCCTCACACCGGATCCACCCGAACAGCGGATAGCGACTCTGGATCTGGTGCGGCCGAACACGAAACAGCGAGATCGACCACTAGGGACGCGTCTCCTACCTCTCGACAATGGAAGAGAGAGAGAGAAAGAGAGCGGCGGACTGGCGCGACGTGATGACTGCGACGGGGTGGCTGCGGTGGCTGAGCGACGTCGGTACCACGATCGGGAAGCGTCGGTGGCGACGACAACTCCGGCGAAGAACGGCTCTGTTTTCACGGTTGAAAACAGGGGAATGGCGCTCGCAACTCCGGGGTTCGAACGGCGGCGCTAGGGGCTGCATAGACGCGGCAGGAGACGACGAAGGCGATGGGAGTGCACGGAGAGGGAATAGGGCGATGGAGAGGGAGTTTACCGCAAAGGTAAACTCGGCAATGGGTTATGGTGACGGAAATGGCGAGGATGGGGGAACGAGCAACGGTGATGAAGATGAAGAGGGGATGGAGACGGTGACGGTGGTGGTGACAGTGGTGGTGATAGTGGTAAAGGATGATCGGAAAATGCGACAGGGATCGGGGTTGAGAGCGGGGGGGTTTTTGGGTTAAGCGGAAAAACAGAGAGAGAAAGGGTACGGGGAGAGAGAAAGCGGCGAAGAGAGATAGGGGGTATTAATTAGGGTTTAATTAATAGGGTATTTATAGGGATCAAGGAATTTGGGTTTTGGGTCGATATATTGGGTTCTGGGTATCGGTTTTGGCTCCAAAAAGAGACAAACAAATGCAATGGGATGAGATGAATACAAAGGAGAACAAATCAAATTCAAAATAGAAAAGAGCAAAATTCACAAAAGAACAGAATCCAATCAAGAGCACAGATTGATCAAAAGAGAACAAAAGAATCCAAGAAAAGACAAATTACTCCATAACAAAAGAATTCAAATACAATAATCAAAAGAAAACAAAATACAATAAAATCTGAAAATAGGGCTTACACAGATGGACAGAAAGATCGCATAATAGATAAGGAACGGTCTAAAGAGAGAGAAGCTCTAGTAAAAAGAGAGAGAGAGAGAGAGAGAGAGAGAGAGAGAGCGAATGAAGGGGGGAGTGGGGGTTATATAGACTGGGGGAAACGCCTCGATAACCATAAACGCCACGTGTCCCTATCCTAGCCCTCTACGGATCCACTCACCCAACGGTTGAGATGACATGACGTGGAAAACTCTTCGATTACCATAACTATGATGTGGCCCAATCCAAGTATGTCATGATCTTGCACACGTATAACAATGCAACCTCAAAGAAAAATTCTAAGTCGATGATCTTCGGCCTGTGTGGTTAGTCCCTCGTCGTGCTATCCGAACCACTCGCAAAAAATTCTAATTTCGCTTGGTTTATCCCTCGGCATTTCATCCGAACCAGTCGCAAAGGCTCCTTATTTCCCTTAGTTCGTCCTTCGGAGTGTCATCCGAACCACTTGCGAAAAACCCCTAATTTCACTTGGTTTGTCCCAACGCGTGTTATTAGAATAACTTGCGAAAAACTCCCAATTTCGCTTGGTTTGTCCCTCTGTGAGTCATTCAAACCACTCATGAAAAGGTCCTTATTTCGCTTGGTTCGTCCCTCGGCGTGTCATCTGAAACACTCGAGAAAAACCCTTAATTTCTCTTGGTTCAACCCTCGGCGCGTGTTATCAGAACCCCTCGCGAAAAACTCCTAACTTTGCTTGGTTTGTCACTCAGCATGTCATCCGAACAACTCGCGAAGAACTCATAATTTTTTGCTTGGTTCATCCCTCGGCGTGTCGTCTGAACCACTCACGAATATGTCCTAATTTTGCTCCATTCGTCCCTCAGCATGTTATCCGAACCACTCGCGAAAAACTCCCAATTTCGCTTGATTCGTCTAAGGGCGAGTCATTCGAACCACTCGAGTAAAACACCCAGTTTCGCTTGGTTCGTCCCTCACCGTGTCATCCAAACCACTCATGAAAAACTCCTAATTTCGCTTGGTTCATCCCTTGGCATGCTATCTTAATGACTCACGAAAAACCTCAATTTTCCTTAGTTCATCCCTCAGCATACTGTCTGAACGACTTACGAGAAACTTCTAGTTTTGCCTAGTTCGTTTCTTGGCATGTCCTTCGAACCACTCGGGAAACTCCCAATTTTGCTTGATTCACCCATCAGCGTGTCATCCGAACCACTCGCAAAAAATCCTTAATTTTACTTGGTTCGTCCTTCGAGACGTCATCCGAACCACTCACAAAAACTCATAATTTCACTTGGTTCGGCCATCGGCGTGTCCTCTGAGCCACTCGCGAAGAACTCCCAATTTTGCTTGGTTCGTCCCTCAGCATGTCATCGAACCACTCTCGAAAAACTCCCAATTTTGCTTGGTTCGTCCCTCGACGTGTCATCCAAACCACTCGCGAAAAATTTCAATTTCGCTTAGGTCGTCCCTCGGCGTGTCATCCGGGCCACTCACAAAAAAACTCATAATTTTGCTTGGCTCGTCCTTTGGCGCGTCACCCGAACCACGCACAAAAAATACCTAATTTTTTTAGGCTCGTTCCTCGACGAGTCATCCGAGCCTTCATGCCTCAGATAGCCGAACCACGTTAAGATACAAAGCAACGTGAGGACACTCGGATCAATTGAGAACTTGAGCCCACCATATAGGGCATTAAAATCCTACAATTCGGGAAAATTAGTTAGAAAAACAAAGATATCCCAGAAAAATAATTGAAATTCTGGAAAACCTAGTCAAGGACCCCTGGAAATTAAAAGGGTCATTCGTGAGCTCTGGAAGATGATCACTGTCCTCAGAACCCTATATGTAATCCCAAATGTCCCCAGGAGAGAGCTACTTCTCAAAGGCTGTTACACCCAACCTCCGGGAGTGGGGGTCTTATGATGTAGGTGAAAATTACAACTGATCGGGACCGTACAATTCCATCAATAATTTCGGAGTTTCTAAGGTCAAAATGGTAACTTCACAACAGCTGCAAGCCCACAACGAGAACATGGGCCGTCCTCAGGCCCGCCATCTCAACTCAGCCTATGATCGAGGCTGATTATGATCGAGGCTGATACGCGACCCAAACAGAGGAGATTCACCAGCCAATCATGGCTGACATTCAGATCCCCTAAAATATGACGATATTAACTAATTTGATTCCTTGATTAGAGAAATCTCCCAAATCAGTTTAGGAATTTTCATAAAACTGTTCCATCTCAGGCCTATAAATACAGTCTCTCCCCCACATTTACCAGGTAATCAACTTTTGTCTACTAAAACCCAGTTAATACTTTAAGTTACTGACTTGATCGTCGGAGGACATGTTACCTGAGGAAACTCTCGGTATTTCAGGCATTTTGACAGGTTTTACTGTGATATCTCAGCCACCCAATTGAAAGTCAACCATATATATCTGCCTCACATCTGATTTGATCAACGAGTGAAGATCTAAGCTTTTTCTATTTTCCAAAGAACTCATTATATGGCTGCTCCCATGGGGAAAAAAAAATAGCATCAGTTCTAAAGATGAAGTGGTGGTTGTAGTGAGGAAAGACAGTTCTCAGGCTATATTTAGTTGATGTGGTGGTTGTAGTGAGGGACGACATAGTTCTCAAGCTATATTTAGTTGATGATACAACTGTATCCTATGGTAGAATGTGGATCCTCCGCACGCATGATGTGACTCTAAGTACATCTCCAACCACGCTAACCATTTTGGCTCTATAGAGTAGGCAAAATGAATAACAATTGGATAATTTGCTAACAAAATAAGTCAATGCTTCAACCATACTAGTTATTTTGGATAACCGTAGATATTTTAAAGCCCAAAATAAAATAAAACAAAAATATAAAACCCAAGCCCAAAAAATCCCAAACCCAAAATAAAAAACCCAAGCGTAAAAAGAAAGAAATCTGCTTCTCGCAATCTGAAAATAGATTGCAAACTCGCGTCGATTATGAGTTCGGGATTCCACTAATTTATTTATTTATTTATATAGTTTGCAAGCTTCTGATCACGATTTTTTATTTTATTTTATTTTGTTGGGGGGATACAACTTCGTCAGATCTGGTAAGTCAATTTGAGAAATCTATTTTGGCGAGTCCCGTTAGAGAAGCTTTTTTTCCTAAATATGCTATTTTAGCTAAAATTGAGAGATGGCTAGACATTGTTTAATATAATGATTTCTTGCTCTAAAATTTCCAACCCCGCTGTGTTGCCTACTCTCAGTCTTTTTTTACCCAGACAGACATTTATCATAAATCTATAATTGCATGTTTAGAATAGATATCGATAGCCAACTACATACTGACTGTAATATTTTCTTCCTGCCCGTCACCTCCGCAGGTGGCTGTCCGCCACTCGTGTATAATACAAATGGTGAAATGGGCCTTAAAACAATTTACTTTAAGATTGTGGGCTGTCTAATAACTGTTGAACTTATTTAACTTTTCCCAATTTAATAGGTGCCACAACTTCGCGTTTATAAGTGTTTACTTATTATTTTTTTTTAAAAAAAACTTCACTTTAATAAGTTTCTGTGGATACTGGTGGAAAAGGATTCGTAGGAAATAGAATAGAATATAAACTGAGTTCAGATGATTTAACTCATTTTAAAAATGGTCGAAAATAATTTCTTCTTGACAATCTGGTAAATGTTAAAGTCTTGGTCAATTTTACACCAACTCCTTAGATGTTGCTTCCAAAGCTACAACCTTTGCTTGCATCCTCAGTCATTGCTTCAAATTTAATCTTGATAATCTTCCCCTTCAATATACTTCTGTCTAAATTTAAAAAAACTCTTGAACTATAGTTTTTATGAAAAAAAATTCTCATGACCTTTTTCTTTTTGCAGAAACCCTTCTGAACTATGATTGTTGCAAAAAAAAAATTCCTAAAGTATTTCAAAAAACCACATCTAACTTTTGTACTTGTATCAGATAACTCAATTCATCTTTGCAAGTTGGTTCAAAAAAATATAATATATCTTTTTCATTATTGTCAACCCCCCCCCCCCCCCCCCCCCAACTTTAGCAAAAAGTCCCCCCCCCCCAACTTTAGCAAAAAGTCTCATGCTGGCGGGGTGATTTTTTACAACAATAGTTCATGGGGATTTTTTGCAATAAAAAAAGGCCAGAGCAATTTTCTACATAAAAACCATAGTTCAAAGGGTTTTATTTAGGAAAAAAATTTAGCCTATTAGGACTAAACTTCCTTTCAATAGCTGCATTTTCGGGAAGTAATAAGTTCACTTATAAGTTTCTTCACTGGAGTGTAAGAGCATCTGTAGTCGTTTGCCAAATATCGATAAAATGGATATTTGGCTGAGAAACGTGCTGCACTCGTTTGCCAAATATCTATTTTATCGATAAATCGCTACAGTCGTGTGCCATAAATGAGAATCGATCTGAGAAATATCCATATTTGAGCGACGGCACTTTGAGTGCCGTCCCACCCCAGGGGCGGATTTAGAATGGGTCTAAGTAGTCCCAGGACCACCCAGAATTACAAAAAGTCTCCTAGTACTAATGGTAAATGTATTGGGTTATCTTCTATCAGGTCCAAGGTTCGAATACTAGCCACAGAGCCGACTTTTTTTGCCAAAAAATCTGGCCCATTTTTTTTTTTTGTTTAACCACACTACCCAATTAACCCTAATTTTTTAATTACCCTTCATATTCCCCACAATCCCAGCCGCTAACCAACCCTACTTCTACTATTCATCTTCCTCTTCCTCTTCCCATCTCTCTCTCACCCGTCGGAAGAACCCATCCCTGATTCGATTCCTCTCGCGCTTCTCTCTCCACCACTCGCGACACCAGTCCCCCACCACTGCACCCCCCTTTGTCTCTCTCCCTCCCCGACGTCCCCGTACACCCCGACGCCAGCGCCGCCGCCCGGTGATCTCTCAGCCACTCGCCGCCGCGTCGGCGTCGCAGCCTGCCGGCCCTGCCCTTCTCTGCCGGTGCCGGGACCGAATTCGAAACAACACGCCACAAATCTTCAAGTAATTCTAGCACAAATCTATTGCTTTTTTTTTAATTATGTTTTGGCCCCAAAATTCTAGCAATTTGCCTCAATTAATTTATGTTAATTATATATTTGATATATTTGATTATGAAATAGGATGCTAAGTATTGCTATTATTTTTTAATTATATTTTTGGCCCCGAATTGTTAGTAATTTGTCTCATTAAATTTTTTCTAATTATATATTTGATATTTGGTTTATGAAATAGGATGTTGAAGTATTATAAATTGGTATCAAAATCCATGGAATCTACAAGTGCACCACCAATTCAACAAGAAAGTGAACCATTGGATGATGAAGTAGATATAAATCCAAATCCACAAGTTCCCAAGCTACCACCAATTCAACAAGAAAGTGAACCATTGGATAATGAAGTAGATATAAATCCAAATCCACAAGTTCCCAAGCAACCAAATGATGTTAGTGAAAAATGGGCATATTTGGAGTTGGATCCCGGAAAAAGAAAACCTATTCTTGATTATCATCCAAATGAGCGTGATGAGGTTAGAAGAGCTTATCTTTTACATGGCCCTACTCAACCCCGTTTGGAGAGTTATCATGTTGAGACAATTTATGGGAAGAATCGTAGTTTTAAGGCTAATTGGTTTGATAAATATAGTTGGTTGGAATATAGTATTAAAGAAAAGGCTGCATATTGTTTGAATTGCTATTTGTTTTATACGGGGTTAGGAAACAGTAGAACTGCATTTGTGATTGATGGTTTTAAGATTTGGAATAAAAAGAGCAAGTTAACTGACCACCAAGAAACAAGTCATCACAAGAATTGTGTGCAATTATGTGAAGCTCTCATGAACCAAAAACAGAGTATCGAGTCTTCTTATACAAAACATTCTGCAAAAGAGAAATCTGATTATCTGGTTCGTTTAAATGCATCCCTTGAAGCAGTCAAATTTCTTGTTAGAGGTGGATTAGCCTTTAGGGCACACAATGAAGGGAAAGACTCTATATATAAGGGTCATTTTCTTGAATTAGTAGATCTTTTGGCAAGAAATTGTGATCACATAGCTGCAGCGATAAAAAGTGGTGGAGAAAATAATAAGATGACATCTCCACTTATTCAAAAAGATCTTGCAAATGCATGTGCTGTTGAAACAATTAAAAAAATTGTTGAAGAAATTGGAGATGACATCTTTTGTGTCCTTGTCGACGAATCTGGGGATTGTTCAGGCAAAGAACAAATGGCAGTGGTTGTGCGTTTTGTTGATGAAAGAGGTTTTATTGTTGAAAGATTTGTTGGCATTGTTCACGTCGCAGATACAAGTGCAAAAGCACTTAAGGAGGCTCTTGAAACTTTGTTGTCCGGGTTAGGATTGTGCATATCTAAAATTCGAGGTCAAGGATATGATGGAGCAAGTAATATGCGAGGTCATCTTGGAGGTTTGAAAACTTTGATTCAGAATGAGAATCCGCAAGCCTATTATGTCCATTGTTTTGCACATCAACTCCAATTGGTTCTTATTTCAATTCTTAGGCATCATGATGATGTTGATTGGTTTTTTTGTGAAGTTAGTCGTGTGGTGACTTTCCTTCGTGCATCTAACAAACGTCAAGCTCTTCTTTGTAAAAAGCAAGTTGCTTATTTTGCAGAATTAATTGATAATGACTTGATTGAAACTGGTACGGGGTTGAATCAAGAAATGTCTATTGCAAGAGCGGGTGACACACGTTGGGGATCTCACTTTCGGACTTTGAATCGGTTACATGACTTGTTTACTCCCATTCTTGAAGTGTTGGAAGATCTTCAAAGTGATAGAACGTGTAAAGGTGAACCACAAAGTTTGTTGGTGGTGATGCAAACTTTTGGATTCATTTTCATGCTCCATTTAATGATTGATGTTTTATCTGTTACAAATGATTTGTCTCAAGCATTACAAAAGGGTGAGCAAGATATTGTGAATGCTATGGAACTTGTCCGAATCAACAAGCAAAGGTTTATAGAAATGCGAGAAGGTGGATGGGAATTGTTTTATGAAAAAGTTGTAGGATCTTGTGGTAACCTTGAGATTGATGTGCCCGACATGGATGCAAGGTATGTGAAAATTAATAAGTCGAAGCGCAAGGCTCCTATTGTGACAAATTTGCATTATTTCAGAAATGATTGTTTCTTGCGTATCATAGATTTGATGTTGAATGAATTGGAAGACCGTTTTACTCCTGAGAATATTGAGTTGCTGCATTGCGTTTCATGTTTAAGTCCTTGCAAGTCATTTAAGGCTTTTGACATTAAATCGCTTGTGAGATTAGCGAGATTGTATCCTAACGACTTTCTTGATGTTGATGATGTGGAGTTGTCTAGCCAACTTGAGAACTATATTAGAAGTGTTAAAGCTGATGATAGATTTTCCAATTTGAAGGGGCTCTCAGATCTTTCTAAGACTCTTGTGCAAACAAAGAAGAACAAGACATATAACTATGTGTATAGGCTTATGAAATTAGCTTTGTCTCTTCCGGTGGCAACCGCAACTGTTGAGAGAGTTTTTTCAGGAATGAAATATGTGAAGGATGAGTTGAGAAACAGGATGTCTAATCCTTGGCTTAATGATTGTCTAATCACTTTTGTGGAGAAGGAAGTGTTTAGCACAGTCGATAATTTAGATATAATTAAGCGTTTTCAGGCTATGAAGAAGAGGAGAGTTCAACTAAACTTGTAATAGAATTATATATTTGATTCAAGTTGCAGTGTACTTCATTATGCCATTTTAACTATATGAGATATTATTACTTTATTTTTAAATTTTTTTTCTGTCGAGTTATATAATTATTTAATAGATAAAGGCACCCCCAGTTTTTAAATCCTAGATCCGCCCCTGTCCCACCCAAAAAATAATTTTTTCCCCGTCGGACGGCACTTGAAGTGCCGTCTCTTGATTTATTTATTTTTTTTCAATTAAAAAACACCCCAAATCCCATCGGACAGCACATGAAGTGCCGTCCTTTGAAAAAAAAAAAAATCCAGCCCAAATTCCTCTGACGACACATGAAGTGTCGTCCGGAGGTTTTTGTAATTTTCGATTTTTTTTTGCAATTTTGAAAATGTTTTTGTAATTTTTAATTTTTTTTTGCAATTTCTGTAATTTTTTGTAATTTTTTCGTAATTTCTGAAATATTTTTGTAATTTTTTATTTACGAAACTTTCCGATTATGTCGGACGGCCCGGAGTTTTTTCCAATTTTTTAATTTATTTTTGCAATTTCTGAAATGTTTTTGTAAATTCTAAAATGTTTTTGTAATTTTTTCGTAATTTCTGAAATGTTTTTGTAATTTTTTATATTTTTTTGTATTTTTTTTTTGCATTCCGAGGACGAATTTTTTATGTGTCGGACGGCACTCGCCTTCGAGTGCCGTCCCTCCCTTCGGCTTTAATTTTTTTTTTTTTCTTCCGACGGCACTTCATGTGCCGTCGCTTATTATTTTACGATAGAAAGCTAAAAAAATAGCTTTTAACGAGTGCAGCAAAAGTTCGATTCTTATTTCCATTTATCCATATATTCATATTTTTATCTTCAACGACTACAGATGCTCTAATAAGTTAAATTTTTACTTGCATTAAAAAATTTCTAATTAATATATATATGAGGTAAGTGTGAGTGTGTGAAAAATAAAATAAAATAAAATAGCTGCATTTCCGGTTTCAGATTGTATTTTGCTTCCAGTTGCTCAATGAATTTCCGCATTTTAATATGCAGTGCCTTTTCTGTCTGTGTGCAAATTCGAAAAGTTATATACTTTTTGTATGGAATTATTTTACGGAAATAAGATAATAAAAGGAAAATAATTTAACCTTTTGCTCCTGAACAAACTGCAAAAGATTTTCGTCAGGTTTTTGTTGCTCCAGTCCAGTGAAGCCAATTCAAGTGCACTCTGTCTCAGTTCTTTAATGTAAAAAGAACAGTTATGGAAATTTTTAAAAGATGAGCTGATACATCATACATGTATGTTGAAACCACGAAATTAACTTATTTCTTTTAAAACACATCTTTAATCATCAAAGATCTAATCAGATGATGTTATATTTCGGTAAAGATTTAACGACCATCAAGAAAAAGATGGTAATGACTCAAATGATAACATCATCTGATTGATTATATTGTGTTCTTTCCCTGATGATTTTACATCATGTGGGAGATTACTATGGCGGGGATGGGATGCTGGATATAGGTAGGGTTGGCAATCGGGTCTAGCGGGTCGGGTCGGGTCGGGACCGGTCGGGTTGGCCTGCTTGTAGGGCAAACTCGAGTTGGGTCGAGCGATTAACCGGACTGGTCTGGGCCGGGTCAAAATGCTAAAATCCCGACCCGTTCGATCCACGAACCCGAACGGGTTGAACTCGTTTTGGGTCGGGCCGGGTTGCAGGTTTGGTTGATAATAAATTTAATAGTTCAAAAAAAAAAGTACAGCAAGATATGAGTTAAAGAAAATTGTATATATTATTCATTTCAACTTTTATGATTTTTTTACAACTTTGTACCATACAAATACATGTAATAAAAACAGAAAAAATATAAATTTCTTGAATACATGTTTAAGAATGAAGATGATAATCTAGAGTTCGAGATGGTCTATAGTTAGATTGAAAAGATGACATTGGACTACTGTTGTGCACATCTACTTAACATAAACCTAGAATGCCATCGTCCTAAATTCTCTACTTTTGCTGTTGATCTTCAGGTGAGGTGCTTCCACTTGTGGAGGTATCGACTACAATTCTTTGAGTTCTTTCTTCAGCCTTCATCCAATCTTCCGTGCACAAAAACATCTCCAACGATTGAGGATTCAAACGATTACTATAATTTGTTAAAACTCTGCCACTTACAGAAAAAACACTTTCTGAAACAACTGTAAAGACAGAGGAGTTAGTAGATCTCTAGCCATATGTGAAAGAATTGGGGGGGGGGGAATTCATGTTCTTTCCACCATTGTAGAACATCAATCTTAGTACTAGATATTTCACTATCTTGTTGATTATACCAATTTAATTCATTAGGTGCATTAGTCTTAAGCTTTTTTGATTGAATACAAGCAAGTAAATTAGTAGTGACATCTTCTAATGTACTCTTACCCTTATCTCTAGAAGTAGAAGAATAAGAAATAACTATACCAGTTGCACTACTATATGCAAAAGTTTTATTATAATCTATATAATAAATTACAAAGAAAGCTATCAAGTGGCTTTCATTCAATCTCCCCTAAAACCAATGGCCTAGATTGATTCTTACAAAACATATTTTCCCGCCCAAAATTTCAAACCCTAAAATTAAAATTTTTCTCCCAAAACTAAAAAACTCATTACTTATTACTATCTCTCTATTCTCTCTTCACTTTTTCATATTTCTCTCTCTCTCTCTCTCTCTCCCTCGCTCTCCCATTCTTTCTTTATTACTTAGAAATTTAGATTTTAAGATTTCAGGTTTGTAAAATTTTCAGAATTTTTATGTTTTTTTTATTGCACATATTATATTGAAAATAGCAAATATCTCTTTAACAATTAAATTTCATCATTTTCCACACTTAAAGTTTTAAGAAGTTGGATTTACACCCTCGTTTATAATTATTTTTCAACATATACTAATAGAAACATGGACTTTTGATTTACAACTAATTATTATCATACTATTCAAACTTGAACTACATAATTGTTGTTTTACTGTTTACAGGGCTTTTCGTGTGTTGTATCGTTCCGAAGACGTGTCGTAGGCACGTGCCCACGGGCAAATCTAGTAATTATACAAATCATTCATTGTCGATTCAAAGCTAGTTAAAAATGTGTCGCAGTCAATTTCAGATTCATCTCCAAGTAAGGTAAAAAATATTTTAATCAAACTCTCTGTACTCGCTAATTTGATACGAGGATCCATAACTGTAGCAATACAATACAACATAGGAGGATGATTAAAATACTTCAAAAATTTACTGTATGCGGTTTTAACAATATGGCTAATGTAAATGTCATCAATTATTTCTTGAAAAGTTTGTACATAGTAATTAGTGACATAAAAATACTACTAGAAGTAGAATTATACGATTTTGAAAATGATATATTTGCGGTTTTAAATGGTTCTAAAAAATTTAATTAAGATTCGGCATAAAACCATGATTTGGGAGTCAGTTGAAATTTTTTCATATTTTTTGCAATACAAAATTATTTATACATGCTTTATATTGAGTAACAACATTTAATAAATCAAAAGTAGAGTTTCATCAATGTTTAATTGTGGGATCCTGTAGGCAAGGTAAGAAACACTAGAAGGGGGTGAATAGTGTTGTATAAAAATTAATAACGAAATTGAACTTTTTCTTCTGTCCAGTCGAATTGAAAAGAGAAATAAGTCGACTGAGGCGTTAGATTAGAAGAGTATTTTAGACAAGTCTGATTAGTCGACTTATAGCGGAAAACAGTCGACTTGCTAGACAAGTTTTCGAAGAGTATGTTATACCAGTTGACCAGTCGACTTAAAGAGGAGATGCAGTCGACTGTCCAGACAAGTTTTTGAATAAGAATTAAATACAAGTAAAGAAAATGCAAGTTCAGAGAAATACAACCACAGAGTACACACGATGTATCCTGGTTCGGTCCTCCCGACCTACATCCAGTCCCCAATAGTACACAGAGTACTATTGTTTGTTGTAGTATTGAATCATGTTATGTTTAGTAAATTAAAATTTCATCAAATAGTTGTTAATGAGAAAAGAATTAATTTTACCATACACTAGCATACATGAGTGAAGAAATAGTTGAATGCATGAGCAATGGTTGGGAATTCTTCTTTTGTTAAGCAAACAAATTTTTGTAAAATAAAATTGATGCCATTGAACTCATTGTTTGTTTATAAAATATATAGTGTGCTACTTTTGATTTAATTGAATAAATGCAAATTCATGTTAATGAGAAGGAATAATTTGAAAGTTAGTTTTATCTTTTCTAAAATATGAATTTTTATATTCATGAGTTACTGTTAGAAAGAAAATTTAGTCTAGATGAATTAATTACAATCTAATGAAAAATTAGATTGAATGAAAAAAGAGTTTTTATGAAAAATAATAGAATAACAGAAAAGTTGAACAAAAGCATAACGGTATAATTTGATATCAGAAGGCACACTTGGACTTACTGGTTAGCCAGTGAACCACAGAGCACTACTTAGAAGAGATCTTAGGTTCGAAACTTGATAGCCACATTTTATTTTGACTCACTAAACTAAATTCCGAAACCAGAAGCTCAGCATATGGGGCTTTTCGGTATGATATTTGACACATAGTCCAAATGGACTTAGTGGCTAGTGGATTTGGGCTTGGGCATTTACTGTCGGTCTCGGTTGACATGGGTTCGAAACCCGACAGCAACTTCTTATTTTTTGTGTGCTTTTTAATATACCTTTGGGATTATTTTTGGTGAATAAGACTGAGAATAAATTCTTTTATTCATATAAAATAAAATAGAAATTATTAAAGATAGTTATGAAATATTCTTATATATTTTGAGAAAGTAAAAATGAGGAATTGAATAGGTAAATAAGTTTTTGACTCCAACATTATTATCTGAGATACAAAAATCAAAATCGAGATAGAAAGATGAATAATGTGAACTTAAAAATCTATTATTTAAGAAGAGTAAAGTATTAGTTTGTGAAGTGATTTTTCTCGAAGACAATTATACTCTTATTTTGTTTAAAGAATTTCTTTGTTGTGGTTGAGATACATTGTATGAGCTTGAATTTAATCATAAAATTTCATGTGATGAAATTGTGTACTTGAAAGGAATTATTTTGCTTATAAAGATTATGAATGAATAAATAGATTATGAATAGTGACAAGACTAAGAAAAAGATTGCTTGGTGGATAAGACATTGATATTTTGTGAATAAGTTGAGAATGAAAATATCTATGTTTAAGACATGTTTATTAAAGGGTATGTGTACCCATGATTTTTTGTACATGAAAAAGTTGTGATTTAGAGTTAGTGAGACCTCGGGTACCGCCACTATTGAATTGAAAAGAGTTGAGATATATTTTGAGATATGGCCATGGAGCTATCTCGTATTTGTTGATTAAGGAAGGAGGTAAAACTAACTCTAGGTATGGAAATTTATTCATGTCTTGAACTAAATAATTTATTCATGTCTAAGTGAAGATGTAGTAAACGTGGGCAAACGTAAGTGGGTTGCCTCTATATATTTGGCGGTGGATCTCCGTGGTTATAGACCCACTTAGTGGATTGTGGTTGCTCCGTGGGAGACGGACTTTTATTTTTAAATCCGGAACTTTACGTAGTCGGACGAATAGTTTGCCGTACTCCAATGTATATACATATACCGGGGCTAGAAGGGCACTTGCGAGATGATTCGCAAGATGAGGGATCTGTTATAACAGTCGGCGGTGGATCTCTGTGGCTGGGATCCATATTTGTGGAATGATCTAAACTTTGTTTTATTACTGGGTAATTTCATGGCGAGGGATCGAACCCTTAAATGTGGAGTACGTAGGTGGTTGCCCTCGGACCAATGTAGTATGGGATGCATAGAATTCGAACAAGTATGCATTAGTGTCATCCTAGTATACATGTGTGCATTAGGCATTAGGGCATGACATACACATACATGTTTTAGCATAGTTACGATTTAACACTTTATTGTTCATTCAACTTTTGTGATCTGTTAAAGTAATGAGATCGTTATATGTATGGCATGGAGAGGATAGGCCGAGTATAATATTTTCATCTGTTGTAAGTGACTGACGTGCGCACAGCTTAATATACAGGTAATAGAATTTTATGAAGAAGTAAAGATGTTATGATGCAGTTGATGATTTACACTGTTGTACAAGTTGTATTTATTTCATTGTTGTATTCTTCTGCTGTGTAAACAAAGATGTAATGAACTCTGATGTATTATTGAAAAGTTTAAATTTCCTTATAAAATTGTACGAAGTGAAACAAAGATCTTGTGAAATCTCGAATTCGGTCTTATTTGGAATTCGGGGCTTTACATTTAGGGTACGGGTTTAGGCTCCAAAAAGAGAAAACACATAGAAATCAATGAGATGAACATATAGCGGAACAATTCAACTCAAAACACGGAGAGCAAAAATTTGCAATGAGCCAAAAATAGCAGAATTCAAGCTAAAAGAACACAGAATGATCAAAGAAAAGCAAAATTTTATTATAAAAAGAATTCATATGCAATAATAAGAAAACAAAATAAAATACAATAAAATCCAAAATAGAAAAATAGGGGTTACGGGCTCTCGAAGAAGTCAGCACCTTACACAATAGTTCGAAGAGATTCGGGGGTCGGTGTACACCTCCACACCCTCCACGGTGCCCCCTGAAGCATCTCAACCGCAGCAAGACCTCCACCTCCTCATAACCTCCAAACAACAAGAGTCTACAGTGGGGACTGCTCAAGCAGACTGCGAGCGAGGGACGGTCCCCCCATCCATCTCGCCAAGAAGACACAAATGGACCTTCTTCCCGAAATCGAGGACGTAGAAGAACCCTCTCCCCCAAAGGGGATAGAATAACCCCCTCTCCCAGAGGTTGAAGAAGCCATCATTCCCCAAGGGGACACAGAAGAATTCCCCCTCGAGGGGGAAAGAACCCTACTCCAACAAGCCGACCAGCTTTCAGGAAAGAAAGAAGGGATGTACCTGTCACACGGGGGAGTTCCGTGAAATCAAAGATGAGATCCTTAAAGCCCTCAACAATGCTCCAAGCAGGAGCCGACAAACTAGCCATCGTTGTCCCACTCCTCCTCAATGTGAAGAGTACCATGGATCCACTAGATCCGATAAGGAAGATAATGTCATCCTTCAATGCCTCCAAAAAATGGAAGATCGCCTCGCGCTGTAGAAGCATGAAGAAGGAAGACATGAAGGAACATACCGTTCCTCCAGGCCCCCTTCTCCAGGAAAATCATCAAGGCACCTGTTCTGACCAAATTCAAGATCCCAACCTTCGACTTTTATAATGGAGAGACCAACCTAGTTGACCATATTGAGTATTTTAAAACCTTCATGATGATCCACCAAACAACTGATTCCCTCATCTGCAGGACTTTTCCAGCAACCCTGAAGGGATCCACACGGGAGTGGTTCCCTCGCCTCTTTTCAGGGTCCATCTTCTCCTTATGTAATATCCTACATTTCTATTTATAATTAATTGAGAAATTGTTGATTTTACGTGTTTTGCACGTACAAATTCTTGTACATTTTTCCTTATAAATTATTTCTTTTATAACATGAACAAACAATCATTTTTTTATTTTCTAAAAGCCTATTTTAAAAGCCTAGGCCTATTTTCTAATTTAGCCCATCCTAATTAATTAAGTGTTTTATTAATAACCGATGAGTCTAAGGCCCACTAATTTGAAGCCCACTAATTAATTTACCTTTTAATTGTTATAACATGTAGTGTAGACACATTTAGTAGACAATAAATTAACAAATCATGCACAACTTATTAATAGGGGTACTAGATGAGACACGTGCATTGCACTAGCACGTGTCTAGTTGTGCATGGGGGTGTGGCCGGATGGAGCAAGGAGAGATGGAGAGAGTGGAGTTGTGGATTGAGGTGGTTATGTGATCATGGGTAGTTGCTACAACTCCCTAACTCATCCTAGCCTTTGATCTCTAACCATTTGATCTAATCCTAGCCATCTATTCTCACCCTAAAAATGTATAAATACCCCCTAGTTTCTTCTCATCTAGTACACTAGAAAATTTATTAAGAAAGGAAAGATTAGAGTGAGTAAAAGATTGAGTGTTTTTGTGTGTGTGTGTTCACCCTAAGGAGAGGTCAACTTACATCAAAGCACAAGGAGAGAGAGAGCTCGGGATCCATACAAGCAAGGAGGAGGAGACGCGTTGGAGGCATAATCTAGGAGAAGGCTACATTCATGCATTCTAGGAGATTTCTGGGAGCTTTTTATTTGTTTTTCTCCAATAGGTGGGTGATTCTCATGCTTCTACTTTAGACAACATGCTAGAGTATGGATTGATAGAATTGCTAAGAAAAAACTAAGTAATTTAGTCTCATGGTTGCTTATTTAGAGAAAAATTATAGCTAAGAGAATACTTGACAAATTGATTGCTAGATGATAAAATTATGATTTAATGTGCTAGAATCTATCATGTTGCCATGCCATATGTTTTTGAAATATGCTTTATTGAGAAATTTGTGCTTATGAGACGAATGATTGATTAAATGCATCATGAAAATTTGATTGTCTAAATTAAAGCAAACACCAATGTAGAAAGATGAAAACTTGTGTTCTAAAAATATTGTAGGATAATAACAAGTAAAAAAAATAAATAAAGAATTAAAGTAGTTTTGTGGAAATCTAGATTATAAATTGTGTGAAAATGTGATTTGTTCTCAATGTCAAAATTATGGACATAGAACATAAAATAGGACAAGAATGCATGTTTTATAAGTCAAATAATGATTATAAAAATACTGTTTTACTATAAATTTATATAGTTTATAATCTGGAAAGTTTTGATTCAAAAAGAGAAGAAAATGAACTAAAAAATGTTTTGGAATTATGAAAAATTAGTAATGAACAGAAAACTGGATCAAAAACAACCCCACTTGTTTTTAAGACGGGTGAGTCACTTGGACCTACTGGTTATCGGGTGCACATTAGAGCGCTCACTGTAGAGTGGGGGTTGGCCTTTGGTCGTGGGTTCGAAACTGGGTAGAGCCCTTTTAATTTCTTTTTTAAAAAATCCAGAAAGTATGAAGAGTAACTCTAGTGGATAATAACCCATTTCATATCGACTTAGTGGCTTGGACTCTGTGGTCTTCGATAGCGCCACAGTGCGGTCACTATAGCGCCACGTGGCTGTTGTGCGTGTGTTTGAAACCTGGCCTCCGGGTTTGGTTAAGGAAAATATATTTTTTGGGTTTTATTTTAATATTTTAAGAGTTTTAAAGTCAAATAAAAATTGAGAAAAATGTTAGAAAAAATTCTAATAATATCTAGACTTCATGAGATAATTTTCTATAACTTTTGGCTTAGTATAATTGAGAATTCGAGATTGTTTGCAAGAAAGAACTTGTTATAAATTATTAAATTAAATTGTCTTTAGATAAAGAAAGTGTATTGTTTAAAAGAGTTTTGAAATGAGATTTGATAATGGAAAAAAATTGAAAGTGTGAATTTTGGATTTTGTATTGATAAAGTGAGAACAAGAGAATTGTGTGGAAAGAATGAATTATGAACGTGACAAGTTAGAAAATGAATTTATTTTTATGCATGAAATTGTACGTGAAAGTGAAATCAAATGTCGTGATGAATTGTGAAAGATCTTATGAATATGAATACACAAATGCTATGAACATAAAATGGAATTGAAAGCTAGAGGGTAGCTAAGCCTTATACCGGCATTGAAAGAATATTTTTAAGATGAGATATTGAAAAGAAAAGACCGAGTTTGGATCGTATTGTTGAATTGATGATTAAGACCGGTATAGAGTAAATGCTGACTCCAGAGTATTGATTTTATTCATGATTCAATAACTAAGGATTTGGTACATAGTGAAGATGTGATGAAAGTAAGAGAAAAACATGAGTATGAGGACCTCGGAGCTATGGCGTGAGAGTATTCACAGGCTGTCTACACGATGCGTCGTGTCATGACGTGGATATGTCTTCAGGAGTCCGCACCGTAGGCGACGCTTGTGGGGTGTTTGGTGACTGCGGATGGTGTCATGTCCCATGACGGAGGCTGAATTGTCCATAGGTTCTACACAATGCATCGTGTCATGATGTGGGATTCCCCTCCAGGCTGTCTGGACATGAGCTCGTAACTCATAGAACATCTAGGATACTTACCGTAGTTACCGCAGTAGTATAAGTCATGGCGAGGGATTGAACCCTACAAGATGAAGAACGATTAAGGGCTTGCCCTCAGACCTATGTAGTATGGGTTGCATAGAATCCGAACAAGTCCGCATTAGTGTTATGTAATATAAATAACTGCATTAAGGACTAAGTGCACAGCACAACACGACATCAATAGGATTGTCCCTCTTTAGCATTGTTTGTGATCAAGTTTGTGGTTTTTTAAGTATTTGAGAATCGTTATACTGTTCGGCATAGCGAGGATGGCCGTGTATAACATTTCGTCGGTTGTAAGCAACTGACGTGCCCTCAGTTTCTGTGCAGGATAAAGTGCACGAAAAAGACTAAGGAGGAACTGATGCTTAAGGAATTATTCAAGTGTTGTTGTATTTCATTCATGTAATTGTTGTAACTTTGCTTCCGCTGTTTAGAAATGTAACTCTGATGTAATAAAGTTTTAAATTTCTTGTAAAATTGTACGAAGAGAAGTGTAAAGATCCTGTGGAACTTCGAATTCGGTCTTATTTGGAATTCGAGGTGTTACACCTTAGGCCAACTTAAGAAAATTTTCCTTGCGCACTTCACCACCAGCTGCAAGATAGAGACGACAAGCGCCTCCCTACTTGACTTGAGGCAAAGAGAAGGGGGGCTATGTTCGGCTCTTCACAGCCATGTCCGTTCAATCCCCTCGCTCGACTCGGGTGTGGCCACTACTGCCTTTAGGTACAATGTGAATCATGACCACTTCAAAACTTTCCTCGTTAAAAGACCTCCTCGGGATTTTTCTAACCTCCTTCAATGGGTGGAGAAGTACATCTGAGTGGAAGACACCATTTGGCCCCAAGAACAAAATGTGACCTCATCTGGGAATAAACGGAAGAGCACCGATGAAAAAGGACCCAGGAAAACCCAGAAGGATGCCTCGGGCCAATGCCATCAACCCCCAATGCCACGCTTCGAGAAGTACACCCCACTTAATGTCAGCATCTTTGTTATCCTGATGGAAGTCAACAAGGAGGGACTCCTCCGACCTCCAGCTAGGATGAATACCTCAAGCAAGAGAAGGGACTGGAACAAGTGGTGTGCTTTCCACAAAGATCATGGGTACCTCACAGATGACTGTCGAGCCCTCGGGGATGAGTTTGAAAGGCTACTCCGGAGTAGGTATCTCGCCAACTTTGCTCAAGGAAACGACACCAAATCTCCTTCAAGAGGGGTCAATAAGCGACCAGAGAAACTAGCCAAGCTCCAAGGCTCGGGGCGCATGGAAATATTCCACTCAATTCATGGGGGACCTATGGGGGGATTATCAAATTCCTCAAGAAAAGCATTTGTCCGTGAAGTGAACTCAGTGCATAATATCCCTCCTCCCAAGGACTCGGGGGTTCCGATCACCTTTTTAGACCAAGACCTTGAAGGTGTTCGAACACCTCAATGCGACGCACTCGTAATCATCATATGCATGGAAAACCATGAAGTGTGCCATGTCTTAATAGATAACGAAAGATCGGTAAACAATCTCTTCCTGAATTTATTCGAGGGCCTCAAGCTCAAATGTGATCGCCTCAAAACCCGCCGGGTACACCCTCCATGGATTCTCGGGAGCCCCCATTCAGATCAAAGGAATAGTCACCCTTAACGTGACCATGGGAAAAGCTCCAGCCACCCTCACAGAAGCATTAGATTTCATGGTAGTCGATATGAAGTCTGCCTATAATGCCATCTTTGGTCGCTCGGGATTAGTAGCCATTAACGTAGTTGCCTCCGCCTACTATATGAAGATGAAATACCCTACGACAGCAGGAGTAGGGGAAGCCAAAGGGAGCCAAGAAGCCGCTCGGGCATGTTACACAGCTCCAATGGGGGGGGCTCGGTCCTTCCCCTGGATGCTTTGGAACTCTCTCAAGACAAGGGACAAGCTAGCTCTGAACTCGTAGACGAACTAGCGGAAATCCCTTTCTCCTAAGAGGATGAAGCTAAGTATTTTCGAGTGACCAAGACACTCCCCCATCAAGTCAGGGACCGGCTCATCACCTGCATAAGGGAGAACCAAGATCTCTTCGCTTGGACAGCCACAAACATGTCGGGCATATATGAAGACCTAATTACGCACCGTTTAAGTGTGAACCCGAAAGTCAACCCCGTCCAACAAAAGTGCTGCAAGTTCGCCCCAGAAAGGAAGCAAGCAATCAAAGAAGAAATAGAAATGCCCCTAGTTGTCCGCTTCATATCAGAAAGTCAGATACCCCGAGTTGCTAGCAAATGTGGTCATGATCAAGAAAGCAAATGGCAAATGGAGAATTTGCCTAGACTTCAACGACCTAAACAAAGCATGCCGAAAGGACCTTTTCCCTCTACCAAGCATAGACACCTTAATCGATGCCACTTTAGGACATGAGCTCTTAAGCTTTATGGAAACCTTCTCGGGATTCAACCTAGTTCCGAATGTTCCCTCCCGACATCCCGAAGACATTCTTCATCACTGATTAAGGGATGTATTACTATCGAGTATTGCCTTACGGGCTAAAGATGTCGAAGCTACGTATCAGTGCTTGGGAAACCAAGTCTTCAAGGAGCAAATTGGCTGAAACATGGAGGTATATGTTGATGATATGCTCGTCAAGAGCCTCAGGAAAGAAGACCATGTGTTCGACCTCCAGGAAGCCTTTCATTGTGCTTCAGATGAACAACATGAGGCTGAACCCCTTGAAATGTGTCTTCAGAGTCTCATTTGGGAAGTTTTTAGGGTTCATGGTAAGGCAGAGAGGTATCGAGGCTAACCCTGAGAAGATCAAAGTCATACTCGATATGTCTCCCCCAACTACTGTCAAAGAAGTCTAAAAGCTCACCAGCCGTCTCACCACCATTGGGCACTTTCTCTGCAAATCTGGGGAGAACTGTCTTCCTTTTTTCAAAGATCTTCGGGGAGCAAAGAATTTTGAGTGGGTGAAAGAACAACAAGCAGCCTTCGAAGGCCTCAAAGAACATCTCGTCAATCCTCCACTCCTTTGCAAGCCCACGCCGGGAGAGGCTCTCTACCTCTACCTGACTACTTCATATCAAACCCTTAGTGTTGTCTTGGTAAGAGAAGAAGATCGAGTGCGAAAGTCAATCTTCTATGTGAGCAAGGTTCTCCACAATGTCGAGCTCCGATACTCGAAGATGGAGAAGATGGCCTAAGCTTTGGTAATGGCCTTCCAAAAGCTCCGACCCAACTTCCAAGCACACTCTATCTGGGTCCTCACCGATCAACCGCTTAAGCAAGTTCTTCACAAGGCGGATAGCTCCGGAAGATAAATGAAGTGGTCAATCGAGCTAAGACTCACTTATCAGCCAAGAATTGCCATTAAGGCCCAAGCCTTAGCTGAATTCATTGTAGAGATCACTACCCCTGATCCTCCCGAAGAAGTAAACAACCCCCCACTGTGGAGTGTATACAGGGACGGATCCTCCTATCTAGAGGGGAGTGGAGCCGGTGTCATCCTACTAGGTCCTGATGAGTTCACCCTCCAATACTCGTTGTGCCTTAACCTTCTAGCTTCCAATAACGAGGCTGATGAGTTCACCCTCGAATACTCGCTGCACCTCAACTTCCTAGCTTCCAATAACGAGGCTGAATATGAAGCCCTCATCACCGTGCTCTTCTTAGCAAAGAAGGTAGGGGCACAAAGAGTCGAAGTGTTCAGCGACTCCCAATTGGTAGTGAATCAAATCCAGGGCAAGTATGAGGCCCTGGATGATCGCATGATCAAGGACTTGACCCACGTAAAGAAACTCATGGCTACTTTCAAGGAAGCTGCAGTCACCCGCATCAAGCGCAGAGAAAATGAGTAAGCCGATGTCCTCTCTAAGCTTGCCTCATCCTCACTCGATAGGCTCGATCACACTGTGTTGAGTGAGGTCCTACTCTAGCCAAGCATCAAGAAGAGTGGAGGCATTCGAACTCATGTCCATCACTCCACAGACACCTGAAGATTGTTGGATGAAAGCCTTAGTCAACTTCCTCGACACAGCTGTGGATCAGAAAGAAGCAAGAAAGACTTGGGTAAGGGCGGAGAGATATACATTCATCGAAGGAGTCCTCTACAAGTGCTCATACACTCAAGTTGACAGCCGACACTACCTAAGATGCCTCTCCCATGAAGAGGCCAAGTACGCCCTCAAAGAAGTACATGAAGGAATATGGGGCAATCACTTAGGCACGATGTCTCTTGCACAAAAAATTCACAACCATGGTTACTATTGGTCTACTCTCATCAGTGAGCCCAAACATACGTCCGCCAATGCATCTCCTACCAGATGTACTCCTCCATCAAGCGGATGTCGCAAGCCAACCTCAGCTCTATGTCCAGTCTTATACCTTTCGTATTGTGGGGAATGGACCTACTTGGACCCTTCCCTCCCACCACAAGCCAACGGATCTTCCTACTAGTCGCCATCGACTACTTCACAAAGTGGGTCGAGACAGAATCACTTGCAACCATCATTGAGCACAAGGTCCAACAGTTCTTTTGGAAGAACATAGTAAGTCGGTTCGAGATTCCCCGTACACTAGTCACCGACAATGGAACTCAATTTGCTGGCAAGGGGTTTCACAAGTTTTGCAAACATATGGGAGTTGAACAACGCTTCTCATCCTTTTCAAACCCCCAGACCAACAACCAGGCCGAGAAAGCCAACCGGCAAATCTTGGATGACCTCAAGAAGAGACTCGGTGAAGCCCCGAAGAGACAATGGGTCGAAGAACTCCCAAGCATCCTTGGGTCCTACAGAACCACGAAAAGAACTCCCACGGGAGAATCTCCATTCAACCTCACCTTCGGCACAGAAGTTCTCATCCCTCTAGAAGTAGGGCTACCTTCCCTTCGCCTTCTTTCCTTCTCCGAAGAGCAGAATTGAAATGACCTCCAGGCCAACTTAGATCTCATCAACGAAGTCCGAGAGAAGTTTGTCCTGAGATGAAACATCTACCAGCAGAGGGTAGAAAATTTTACAGCGAGAAGGTCCGCCTGGCCAACCTCAAAGAAGAGGACGTTGTCCTTCGAAAGATCAAGATATTCAACCCATGCAAGAAGGGAAAGCTTGTCCCCAACTGGGAGAGACCGTACAAGGTCTCACAAGTGGTTCGCCTAAGAGCTTACCGACTTGAAGACCTTGGGGGGGGGGGATATCAAAGACTTGGAACGCCGAGCACCTGATGAAGTACCATGAGGGTGCTTTAAGCTATCCCTTAGTAGTTAGTTTAAACATGTAATAAAGGCTGATAATTATAACGTTCACATCATCTAATAAAGGCTTGCAAACAAGAAGCCGTCTAGTTTAATTTTTTTAATAAAATTTATTTTTTCTTTCGCAAAATTCTTGTGTAGCTTTACTGAATACACTCTAACGAATACAAGCAAAGAAATGCACGCATGGTATGCTTTTGAGCAACGCCATCCTCTCACTTGGCACTCGATAGACAATTGCAGAGTCCATTCATGGTTCATAGGGGATCTCGAGCTACTTGCTTTCGAGCAAGTATGCGAAGCACGACTCACCATTTGAATGCTCCCAAAACTCGTCGTCGCATTGTCCGGAGTCCATTCGTGGTTCACAAGGCCGCTCTAGCCTCTTGCCCCCGAGCAAGTATGCGGAGCCTGGCTCGCCACTCGAGTGCTCCAAAAACAACTCGGACAAGTGTGGAGTCCATTCATGGTTCATAGGGTCTTTCTAGATACTTGCCTTTGAGCAAGTATCCGAAGCATAACTCGCTATTCGAATGCACCCAAAACTTGTGAAAACCAAGCCAGAAACTCTGTCAAAGTCGGAGCAAGGAATCGATCGCCGGAACTCACTCAAAGTGATAACCAAGCTACAAAGAAAAAATTTTGAAGATAAGAAAATGAGGAAGGAGTGGAAGAGGGAGTTTTATAGAAGAATAGAGGCGACGGTTGGGTTCCCGAGGCTATTGGGCCCCCAACCAATGGGGAAGCCCAACAGTCGGGGAAGGCCAAACGACGAAACCATTGACTAGCCAATGGTCAACATGTGTCATGTCATCAGTCAGAGAAGTACGCAGTCGCGCACTGAGCAAACGTGTCCTCGATCGAAAGCAGAGTAGAACTCTGCTGACTGGTCAATGGTAAACGGTCAACGGGACACGTGGCGCGCAGTCGAAGCATCAAAGTAATTCGAAGTCATGCGCCAAGCAAACAAGTCCCCGATCGAAGTTGGAGCAAAACTTTGCTGACCACTCAATGGTCAACGATCAAAGGCCACATCGTGCACAACTGAAGCATCAAAGTAGTTCGGAACCATGCGCCAAACAGACGATCGAAGTTGGAGCAAAACTCTACTGACCAGTCAATGGTCAATGATCAAAAGACATGTGGGAACCATGTGCCGAACAAACATGCCCTTGATCGAAGTTGGAGCGAAACTCCGCTGACCGGTGAACGGTCAATGGTGAAAAGCCACGTGGCGCGCAGCCGAAGCATCAAAGTAGTTCGGAACCGTGCACTGAACAAACGTTCCCCTGATCGAAGTTGGAGCAAAATTCTGTTGACTAGGTCAACGGTCAATGGTCAAAGAACACGTGGCGCAGAGCCAAAGCATCAAAGTGGTTCAGAACCATGTACAGAACAAACGTGCCCCCAATGAAAGTCGGAGCAAAACATCGCTGACCTGTCAATGGTCAAAGGCCACAAAGTGCACAACTGAAGCATCAAAGTAGTTCGGAACCGTGCGCCGAACAAACATGCCCCCTGATCGAAGTTGGAGTAAATTTTGTTGATCGGTCAATGGTTAAAGAACATGTGTCTATTTGTCGAAGCATCAAAGTGGTTCGGCGGTGCATTTTTGCTTTGACTGGTCAACGCACCCCAGCCGCTCGATTTTCAAGATTTTGCGCCAGGACGAGATCAACGCTCCAGATTTCATCACATCATCAGGCATTTGATTAATTCCGTTATTTAATTATTAAATCGAATTAATTGTTTAAAAATTCCAAAAAAAAAGTAATTAAATATTTGTAAAGAAGTTAATTCAAAATTCAAAAAAATAATTATTAATTCGAAAAAGTAATTATTACTTTAGAGTAAATAATAAAAAATTTCAAAAATTAATTACTAAAATTCGAAAATTGTATAATAATCAAAAAATGATTAAAATTTGGAAGAAAAAAAAATCAATATAATCTGGAAAAGTCCCAAAAAATCCAGAAAATTGTAACATAATTTAGAGTATTTTACCAACTTAGAATAACCCTGTTACACCTCGAGCAAGATTCAAAAGTCCCCGAAAAAATTCGATATATTCTGTAAATCCTTAAAAACGTGCGAACTACTCCTCAAAGGCTGTAAAACTCAATCTTCGGGAGTGGGGGGCTTGTGATGTGGGAAAAATAGAACCAAATCGGAACTATTCAAATTGGGCACAGATCTTAAAGCTCTCAAGGGGATACAGTAATTTCACTAAAAATGGATCCATAATTGAGATTTGGGTCTATTTCAAGCCCAATATCCCAAAACTGGTCTGTCTAATTGGGTTTTCATGACAGCCTAATAAGAATGGGTTAAGATATTTAAATATGATTTAAACTCATAATTATCCATAAGAGGCAGTTCAAAAACCAAATCTCTTATCCTAAGGAGAGTTTAAATTCAATCATCTCAACTAATCTTATCTCTTCATGAAGAAAAGATAACTGATTCAATCAAAAAACACCGGGAAGTAGAGATAAATCATTTTCTTGAAATTGACCAAAGCGACTATAAATACCCTCTACCTCCACAAGAACAGGTAATCAGGATTTTGCAAACAAAATCTCACATATTATTCTTGAGTTTTGAAGTGAGCGCCAGAGGATCAATCCGGGTGTTTCAGGTTTTTGCAGGTCGACCAAAGTGATCATCACTTCAAGATCAGATCCAACGATGCAAACAAGTCAAGTTTAGCAGTCAACACCAATTGGAAACAGTCAGTATCGGTGAAAGTCAAACAGGTCAGCTTTTTATTGTTTTTAAAATAACTCATAACATCTGTTTGTTGCCTCACATAAATTTGCAGGAACAAAAGGAAATATAGGAACCATCTAAATTGAAAATAATAATAAAATATTAATTGGGTACAATTCAACCCATGTTTTCAGGGTAGCAGTACAAATGTCAAACCATGCTCCTTGTTATCAGCAGAAAGCGAAGGGCATCATTGTACAAAGATGTGCCGATATGAAAGAGATTGATAGTCAAACCAAGTACTCTTTCGATCAAGGACCACCGAACTATTTTTATACATGATCTGATTTTAGCATCCTTATCTTTGACCAGAAAATGTAATGTGCTATTGACACCGGTCCCAACACATTGAAATTCCATATTAGTCCCTTACAAACAACTATTTCCATATTAGTCCTCGTGCAACTCTAAAAGTAATAAGTCAGTGTTTCAATTGCAATATTATAAAAAATTTGATCAATTGAACATACTTTCGACAAAAAAATTTAAGTATAAGGGTGTCATTCTCTCTAAACAGTCTTTCATCCATTGCGATCTTATTCTCTTTTAGATTATTCTACTAGTTATTTTTCTCTAAATTGGTAACTTACTAAATAATGGCTAAATTTTAGAAAACTACCCCCAGTTTTGAGCTAAAATCAGTAAACCCACATTTATTTTGATATGCATCAGTAAGGCTCCCTCCATCCATAAACGTTAATGAGGCCCCCTCTGATACTCAAGTTGATAATGTGTATACACTTGCTTTATTAGGTTAACTTCTAGATAAAAATGGCCCATTGTCAACTATAATAACTGATTATGTTATAGTTTACGGTTTTTTTAAATCAAAGTAGCGCCAGCCACATACGATTTCATTAATGATAGGAATAATGAAAACATCAAGATCATAATCCAGATACAATCCAACAAATCTTTAAAACATAACAACCCATAAAGATTCTCAAATGCAACTGGAGGCATCAAATATATACAAGCAAAAAAGACAAGAAGTCGAAGAAGCCATTAACATTTGTCAATTGTTGTCCCCCAAGAATGCTCACTCACTGCTGTCTAGTCATCCATCTTAAGCTTCTTTCTTGTCCCAATTGCTCCCACTCAAGTGGAAATGGGAGAGAAGATACGGTGCGCCAAATTGGAAATATTAACCACTTTAGTGCGAAACATTGCGATCTAGCCATAAAGTCTACATAGATGCTGCACAAGAGAATTTCCATGCTCTTCTATCACATCCCCTAATCCTGGACCATATCCTTTCCCATCCTAATACATCAACCGATCTTGGTGATTCAACACCCCCAAACCTCCCACGTATAACCTCCCACACAAGCCTCGCTCTAGTAAAACCAAACAATATACGATTCGAACTCTCCCCACTATCCCAACATCTCCCACATACATTATTTATTTGAATATTTTGCCTACATAAGTTGTCTTTAGAGAGTTTTGCATCTTTTGAGACCAACCAAATAAACGCCTGAACCTTGGTTGGCACTTCTAATTTCCAAGTGTACTTTGCCTCCATGCTTCTGAGTACTCCATCGTTAAGAATCTCATAATCTGACCTAACCGAAAATCTATTAAAATCTCACCTCTAAACTCGCTCATCCTCTCCATCTGTAAGAGTAATCCCTTTTCCTTCCGTCTCTTACCTGATTTACTCCCATTCTGCCGCGCTCTCAAATGATAGTAGTTTGTTATATCTAGGAATCCATTTCCCCCTTTTCCAATAGTTGTGACTAATTCCTCTTTATCTATGGCCTCTTCACTCAGTAGAGGGTAGCACACACCAAGTGAGATATCCCCAAGCCACACATCCATCCAAATTCTTGTTTCTTTTCCATCCTTCACCATACATCGTGTGTTCTGATGATAGAACTCACTTACTTTTCAATCCCCTACCAGATCTTGGATGCTTTTCTAGACTTCGTTGTTCCTCCAAATTTAAACCTCCTTCTTCTCCTATATAGTTGAAAATATTATTGCCAATGCGTACTCCTCCTTTGACGAGGCCTCCACCACCATTTTATATAAGAGAGAGATATTGTAAAAATTGCAACAAATCAGAGCAGTATGATTCAGGCACGCATCTCAAAACTTTTAGGGTAAAACAGTAATTTTACGGGAACTGCAGGCCCACTAAAGGAACATTGGCTACCTCCATGCTCATCAGCTCAACTAGGCCAGCAAATAAGACTTACTCACAGCCTAAGCGAGAAAGAATTTCCAACCTATTAGGGTTTTTAGTCAAATCTCACTAGAGCAACTAATTCTATCTCTTCAACAAGGGAAAAGCAACCAACTCTCTCTTCAACAAGGAGAGTATATATTCCTTCACCATGAGAATTTGGAGTTTAACCCCAAAAAGATACTCTTTTAAGTTTATCTTGTGGAACTAACTCGTAGGCTATAAATACCTTCCACCTCCTTCAAAGCCGGGTAATCAATCTCTGACCACCAAAACTCTACTTTTTTTTGAGTTACAGACTTTCGCCCCTGGTGCTTAGACTTTATGCAAGCATGTCAAACACCTTTGGTCGGCTAACTCTAGATCTAATCGATGGTTCAGAGTGCATGTTTTTTCCTTAAAATCCGAACTCATCATTTAATTACTCCCACACCAAAAAAACAGCATCAAAGAGCTTTGTTCATATCTTCTGAATTCACCACTCCAAGACCCCCAAACTCCTTTTTTTATACTCGTCCCCACTTGACCAATTCCAAATCTTTAGCTCCTTCCGCACTCCCCTTTCATAAAAAATTCATCCTAATTGGATCAATACATCGTACCACCCATTTCGGAATTGTGTAAACTGACATTAAATAGATAGGCACACTTTCAAGCACTGCATTTACCAAGGTGAATCTCCATGTGACGCGTTAGTGATATAGAAGGTATCTGAACCCCTCATTATGACACGCTAGTGATCAACCTCTACATGACAAACCATGAAGTGCGCCACATCTTGGTGGAGAATGGCACCTTGGTGAAATACGCTTCTTGGAATATTTTGCAGGCCTAAAGCTTTCCAGGGACCGTCTGAAACCCGTCGAATACACCCTCCATGGGTTCTCTGAAGTTCTGGTCCAGATAGAAAAAATAGTAATCCTTGACCTGACCGCAGGAAACGCTCCAGCTACTCAAACTGAGGCCATGTGAAAGCCACTTACAAAGCCATCATCAGGCGTCCCGACCTAACAGCTCTTCATGTTGTAGCTTTAGCCTTCCATATGAAGCTGAATTTCCCAAAATCAGTAGGGGTATGAGAAGTTAAGGGAAGACAAGAAGCGACCCGGACATGTTACACAGCCATAATGGGGTGGTCGGTTATCCCCCTCGATAACATAGAACTTCCACAAGAGAGGAGTCAAGTTAACTGCGAGCCCATGGATGAACTAGAAGAGACCCCCTTCGCCAAAGAAGATCCAACCAAGCACTTTCAGGTAAGTAAAGCTCTCCTCCATCAAGTTCGAGGATAACTTATTACAGGACCCCCAAAGTCGTCTGCCCGTGAGCTTACCAACTTGATGACCTTGGAGGATATGAGGTATTAGGAGCACATTTAAGGAAGCTCAACGAGGGTGCTTAATACCCTCCACTAGCTAGCACATTTCCTTAGCAAATTCTTGTACCACTCTCAAGATACGAATAATGAGTTAAGTGCTCAGCTCCTCCTTCGAGCTAAACCAACAACTCAACAAATTCACGCAATGAGTTCGGTGTTTTGCTCTTAGGTTACTCCAACTGTAATGCCCCGAATTCCAAATAAGACTGAATTCGAGATTTCACAGGATCTTTACTTCACTTCGTACAATTTTACAAGGAAATTTAAAACTTTTCAACAACATCAGAGTTCATTACATCTTTCTTTACACCGCGGAAGAATACAACAATGAAATATAATACAACTTGTACAATTATAGCAATATAAATCATTACCTGCATCATAACATCTTCATGGCAAAGTCCATCACCTGCATATCAAGTTGTGGGCACGTCAGTCACTTATAACTGACGAAAATGTTATACTCGGCTATCCTCTCTATGTCGTACATATAACGATCTCATTACTTTAATAAATTACAAAAGTTGAATGAAATAAGGTGTTAAAATGTGACTACGCTAAACATGTAAGTGTATGTCATATCTTAATGCCTAATGCACACATTTTTTACTAGGATGACACTAATGCATATTTGTTCGGATTCTATGCATCCCATACTACATAGGTCTGAGGGTAAGCACCTACGTACTCTACAATAAAGGGATCGATCCCTCGCCATGACAACTATCCAGTAATGAAGCAAGATTTAGATCATTCCACGAATATGGATCCCAGCCACGAAGATCCACCACCGACTGTTATAACAGATCCCTCATCATGTGGATCATCCCGCAAGTGCCTTTCTAGCCCGGTATACGTATATACATAGGAGTATGGCAAACTATCCTCCCGACTACGCTAAGTCCCGGATTAAAAACTCATCTCCTACGGAGCAACCACAGTCACGGAGATCCACCGTCGACTGGGTCTATAGCCACGAAGATCCACCGCCGACTATATAGAAGCAACCCACTTACGTTTGCCCAGGTTCATTACATTTTCACTTATGTGCCTATTTATTTAGTTCAAGACATGAATAGATTTCCAAGCCTAGAATTAGTTTTACCTCATACCAGACTTTATTAACAATTACGAGATAGCTCCACGGCCATATCTCAAAACATAATCTCAACTCTTTTCAATTTAATAGTGCCGGTACCCGAGGTCTCACTAACTCTAAATCGCAACTTTTTCATGTACAAGAATCCTGGGTACACATACCCTTCAATAATTGTCCATATTGCATTTCTAATTCAAACATAGAACAAGTAATTTCTTTCTTGGACAAAAGATTCATCACCAAAATTTTATTTTGCAAATTTAAACAATTCATAACTCAATTCACATTCAAATTGTTTCTTATACAATGGGATTTCATCACTCATCACGCGTTGTTCTTCTCTTTTAAAAAAAAAATAATAAGAATCATAATTTCAACAATCATTTTGGAGTCTAAAGTTTATTTACTAATTCAATTTCCATCTCAAAGTATAAGAAAATTTTATAGTTAACTCTAATAATTTTTGTAAGAAGGTGTGACTTTTATTCATATGAAAATTTCTCAATGTATTTAAAATCCAACAAAAAAAATCAAAAAGGGGAGGCTCGAGTTTCAAACCCTGAACCAACCGAGACACAACAACAGAGCCCAAGCCCAGACCCGCTAGCAGTCTAGTCTAAGAGGACCTGGCGTCAACTTCATGTGCCAAAAGGCTCATATGCTGATCCTTCAGTTTCGGGATAAAATTTAAAAGGGGTAAGAATAAATGCAACTATCAAGTTTCGAACCCAAGATTTCTTACAAGAGTGTTCTGTGATGCACTGGCTAACCAGTAAGTCTAAGTGTATTTTCTGTTTAAGAGTTATACCAATATACTTTTGTTTACACTTCTCCGAATTTAATTCCTTTTAACAAAACTCGTTTATCAAAATAATCCATCCCTTTAGGATATTGAAACAAAATTCTCTTTTGGACTGAGATAAATATTAAAAACAGTAATCAAACTTATTTTAAGAAATATATCTTCATTTTCAAATAATTTTTTCCTTTCGTTTTGCATACAAATTTACATCTTTTTTCTCAAATCTCGAAACTAAAATCATGTTTAGTAAAACTAGTTTATGTACTTCATTATACTAGTTAAATTTTGTAATAAACCCAAACATGTTACTTAATCAACCATGAGCATCACAAGAGAATTCTTTCATGCAAAACAAATTTGTATTTTTAACATATTTCATGGCAAGAACAAAGATTTATTTTTTTCTCTTTTCTTCTTCTTTCTTAATCCTCATTGTCTCTAAAATATATGTCGAAATATTCTTCAACAAGTTCTCATAAAAGAAAAATCACACATTTGACAAACATAAAATTTTGCAAACATTCTAACACGATTTATATGGTTAATTCTTTAGTTGAACTCTCCTTTTTAATTAGCATGATATCTACGATTACAACAAAAATCATCCTTATTCATAGCATGATATACTAGCATGAATTTTATAATTTTCATATCAATGTCTTCTTATACTACTTAATTTAGTATGCACATTCTACACTAGAAAATAATGAAACCACCCACCTTAATTGAAGATTGAACAAGGAAGGGAAAGATGGAACACTACTTCTAGCTCCAAAGCAACTCCTAGCTCCTTCGCTCCTAGCAAGATCACTACAAAATACAAGAACAGTTTCTCTCTTTCTTTTTCTTTCTTCCTCTTATTTAGATTATTTTTGGTGTGTGAAATGAGAATGAGGAAGGTGCTATTTATAGAACAATACTAGGGTTCAATGTGCAAAATGATACACCTAATAAATTTCTCAAATTAATTTTCAACCCTTCAGTTTCTTAACTCCTAAAACCCCCAACTCTTGACCTCTCCACTACTCCTAAAAACCGGCCACCTTGTGGTCTTGCCACGTCAAAGTCATGGTTGATCGAATTCAAACAACAGCATGCTGCTCTTGAAACCGTGGGCCCCCAACCTTCACATACCATATTATTTTCATTAAACCATTATTACACTATTTCACTTCTAGCAAGTATAGTAGTATACCATCAGCCAACTATACAGAGCACTCCATGCTCTGTTTTTAACGTGGGCCCCCATTCCAAACTTTCTCATCTTTTATTACTCTATATATTTATCACATATATATATTTTACTATTATATTATTTTGAAAATTACGAGGTGTAACACATACTCCAAAATTTATTTTGAAAATAAAATACGCGTACCGAAACAAACACGTGCGTCGCACGTAAAATATCAAAAATACGAAATTAGACGTTATCAACGGAAAATGTTAAAGATAAAAAAAATACAATATAAGAAATATATTTATTAATTTTACGACGTAATTGCTACGTATGTAGAAAACACGTGCATTATACGTACAAAAGTATTTAGATCAAAATACGAAAAAAATAAATTTTTCGTTTTATAAAAATAGATTTGAATACATAAAATAAATAATAAATGCATAGAAAATATTGCACATGACGATGAAAACACATAACCGATACGTGCATCAAAAACACTTAAAAAGCACGTAAAAACCAGAGATTGAAATATTATATTTTTGTTGACTCAAAAATATGGTAAAATCAATGCAGAAAAGGCATAAATAGTCGGTAATCAAAATACGTGGTGAAAACACGTTTCAAAATACACGTGTGTAACACACAAGAGCAAAATTGTCATTTCCAATTTTGCGGGGTGTTACACCAACAACTCATTAACTCCAACCAGCAAAAGCGCTGCAAGTTTCCCCCCGATAGAATATAAGCAGTCAAGGAAGAGATTGACAAACTCGAAACCGCCTGCATCATTCAAGAAATTAGCTACCCCGACTGGCTAACCAATAAAGTCATGGTGACGAAAGCGAATGAAAAATGGAGAACTTGCATTGGCCTCATTGACCAGACCCTCAAGCAAGTACTTCACAAAGCAGAAAACTCTGGGCAACTCATGAAGTGGTCCATCGAGTTGAACCAACAAGATATCAACTACCGACCAAGGAATAATATCAAAGATCAAGCCTTAGCAGAATACATTGTTGAGAGCATTATCCCTAATCCTCCCAAAGAAAACGAGGACCCTCCAACTTGTAGTGTCTACGTCGATGGCTCATCTTGCATTGAAGGGAGCAGGACTGGTGTCATCTTGCTCGGCCCAGACAAGTTCATATTTCATTACTCACTTTGTATCAATATTCGTGCCTCCAACAACGAGGCAGAATATGTGGTGCAGCAAGTTCGGAGTCTAGCTAGAGCTGCTCCCAAAATTCGCTAACTTCAAAGGCAAGTTCAAAGCCCAGCTAGAGCTGCTCCCAAAACTCGCTAACTTCAAAGGAAAGTTTGGAGTTCGGCTAAAGCTAATCCTCAAACTCATTAAATCCAAAGGAAGGCTCGGAGTCCAGCTAGAGCTGCTCCCACCTAACTCTAAAGACAAGTTCGGAGTCCAGCTAGAGCTGCTCCTACAACTTGCTAACTCCAAAGACAAGTTCAGAGGTTACTTTTTCTTTAGAACTGCTCCATCAAACTTTACTGGCTCAATTCAGTAGGTGGAAATGCAAAGAAGGTAAGGGTCAAGACAAGGACACAAGGGAAGATCTCTATTTCACAATAACACTCTAGTACAGAGTTCGAAAGCTAAGTGCACATCGACGACATTATGTACCTCGGTGCCACAATGGTCCTTGGCACCATTAATCTCCTTGGTAGCAGAGCTCCTCTTCTTAGCCCTTCGGTAGCAAAGCTCCTCGGCGCTACTAACCTCCTTGAAGATTGTCTTCTTAGCCCCTCGGTAGCAATGCTCCACGATGGCAAATCTCCTCGATGTCAAATCTCTTCGATGTCAAAGCTTTTCAGCACCACTAATCTCCTTGGTGGAAGAGCTCCTCTTCTTAATTCCTTGAAGCCACTAAACACTTTGTCACCATAATGCTCCTCGGTGCCACAAAACTCCTCGGTAACACTAATCTCCTTGGTAGCAGAGCTCCTCTTCTCCGCTCTCCTCTGTGACACTTTTGTCGTCTAAAGAATTTGACAATTGTGACCAATCAGCATTGTCCATCTACCTCGTGATTCATGCGTACCAATCAAAGTTGTTAGTCTGTTTTGAGTCTCGTGCCCACCACCTCAGCACACAAGAAGAAGAAGAAGAAGCAAAGACAAAAAAGAAAAGAAAAAACTGCATCAAAATAAGTACAAACAGTGCAAAAATATGCCCAAACCGTGTAAAAATTTGTGTAATTGTGTAAAAATATGCAAAATCACGTAAAAATACTGGTAACAGCTCGAAAATACGCGTAACCGCATTTTTACGTGTGGATCACGTAAAAAACAAAACATAACCGCATAGCTGACGTGGCGGGTTCTCAGCAAATCATCTTAGACGATGTGGTGCAATCACAGCCCTGCTCCATTCTCCACACGTGACAGGGCCATCCGACATTGTGTTGATGTGGCGGGGCCCAAATGATGTGGCAACCTGACCCCGCCGACTAGAGGTAGTATCGGGTCCTATCGGATCGGATCCTCCACTGCCCGGACCCGGACCCGGTACCTCACGGGTCAAAAAATTGCACCCGGACCCGCACCCGGACTTGCGAGAATCGAGTCCGCGTTCGGGTCCGGTAGCGGGAAATAAATATTTGCACTTACTTATTTTTGCACCCGATACCCTACGGTTTTAACAATTTTTAGACTTAAGTACATGAATAAATATTATATTTACACATCTATCTTCAACAATTACTCTTTACATGTATATCCCTATAACCCTATTATTCAAACTCCATATTTTTGGGGGGTATTTTTTAACGGGTTTGGGTCCAGGTCGGGTTTATTTAGAGCGGACCCAGACCTCGGAAGTGCATCGGGTCTTATTTTAGGAACCGGACCCGGGCCCATATAGATTGGGTCGGTTTCGGTCCAATGTCGGGTCTGGGTTGGGTCCGGGTATCGGGTCAAAGTAACAACTCTACTGCCGACTTTTTGCTGACGTGGCAGGGCCCAACTGACGTGGCAAGCAGACCATGTCGACTTTGTGTTGACGTGGCAAGACGACGAGATCCATTCGGGCCCTACGCTCCTCAGCGGTGATCACATCGTCCAGGGAAATCTCCCCCCGTCATCTGATTGCCTCAAAAAGCATGTCACTCCATCTCCACCATTCGATCTGCTTCCAAATTTGCGCTCGCTGCCTTGGTAGAAATGACAAAATTGCTGACCTCACACTGACATCAGTGACCTCTTCGGCGCAAAAAAATACATGTCCGATTGCTCCAAGATTCACATCAGGTGTATTTTTTAATTTAAAATTCCAGTTAAAGATTATAAAATTGAGAAAATTAATCAAAATTTCAAAAAGAATTAAAAATTCTAAAAAATGATTATATATTTGTGAAAAAAATAATTAAAAATTTTCGAAAAATAATTATGAATTTAGAAAATCCAAAAATTAATTATAAACTCAAAATTTTGATTAAAAATCATAAAAATAATTAAAAATATGTTCAAGTTAATTAAAAATTCTCAAAATCCAAAAAAATTGGAAAAATAGTTACTGCCCTATAAGCTTCGAACAAGGCTCCTAGCATGCCCCAATGCCTTCGAAAGTCAGGTAAACTATCCAAATCATCTGAAATAATTCAAACTACTCCTCGAAGGCTGCAAAATCTGACATTCAGGATTAGGGGCTTACGATATTGGTAAAAATCGCTATAAAACAGTGTTGTACGATTCAAGCGCACATCGTAACGCTTCTTGAGGTAGAACGGTAATTTTACAGCAACTGCAGACCCACTAAAGGAATATGTGCCGCCTCCAGACCCATAAGCTCAACCAGTCTAGTAGATAAGGCTTACTTACAGCCTAAGCGAGAGGGGATTTCAAGCCTATTAGGGTTGTCTGTCAAATCCCATTAGTGCAACTTATTATATCTCTTCAACAAGGGAAGAGCAACAAACTCTAGGAGAGTAACTGACTATATCCCTTCAGCATGAGAATCTAAAGTTTAATACCAAAAATATAATCTTTTAAGTCTATCTTGTGGAACTCACTCCTAGGCTATAAATACCCTCCACCTCCATCAAAGTCGGGTAATCAATCTTTGGCCACCAAAACACTACTCTTTTTTAAAATTACTGACTTGAGCGTCGAAGGGTCTTTTGCCTGGGCCAACCCGGTGCTTAGACTCTGTGCAAGTTCGTCGGACGCTTTCAGCTGGCTAACTCTAGATCTAATCGACGGTTTAGACTGTAAGTTTCCCCTTCAAAATCCGAACTCATCTTCTGATTGCTCCCTCATTGAAAAAAGTAGCAATATAGAGCCTCATTCATATCTTCTAAATTCACCACTCCAAGACCTCCAAACTTTTTTTTTTTGCTTACACGTCCCCATTTGACCAAAACCAAACCTTTAGCTCCCTTCGCACTCCTCTTTCACAAAAAATCCTCCTAACACCCATGTCGGAATCTTGTAGATTGACATTAGACAGAGAGGCACCCTTGAAAGCACTACATTGACTAAGGTGATTCTCCCCCCTAAAGATAAGAATTTGCCTTTCCATCCAACGAGTTTATTTTCCACCTTTTCAACAAGTGGTATCCTATCCCATCTCCGTAGTCGCCCCCCCTGTAATTGGCACCCAAAAATAAGTAACTGTAAACTTTCCCTTATGCACATGTATATGTCCGCAACCGTCATCTCTTTCCTCCTCCGACCAATGACCCATTGTGAAGTCCGCTCTTAGAAAAATTGATCAGTAAGCATGACCAACCCTCAAAACAATGTAATGCCCACTTGATACCTATTGCTTCGTAAATTACCTAGTGCTTCGTAAATATCTCCTCTCCAAAAGTAGATTATCATCTGCATATTGTAGCACCGAAATTTGGCTCACATATGTACTTTCCCCCGACACTATATATTAATGTTAAGTTAGTTGTAATTGAATTTTTTTCGTACTGACCCACTTTTTCAAAATATTGGCCAGTCTGACCCACTTTCAAAAATATTTACCCAACTGACCCAAATTTGGACACATCAACTTTAACCGCTATCAGAAATAACGGCTAACGTTATTTATATGCCGTTGTTTCCAATAGCGACATCTCTTAAAAAAAATCACATGTCACTATTTGGAGTAACGACATCAGTTAACTTCTTCTCAATCGTGTACTCTCTGACTTGGAAAAAATTGCAAGTGCGAAAAAATCCTATAGCAGATGTCGCTATCCCCAACAACGGTATTCACATTACTGATGTTGTTGTTGGGATAGCGACATCAGTTATAATAGTGATTGCATATAAATAGTGACCCCCTCTTCTCCTTCCCATTTCACTTTAGATTTATTTCTCCCCCACTCCCTAACACAAAACCCTAAAACCTTCAAACCAAAAATCACACACTTGTTTCCTTTCAAACTTCATATCTCCTATCTCCCTCTCCCTTTCCCACCGAAATTCAACTCCCCCATTTTGAAAATCTCCAACATTGTCTATAGTCATTTCAATTCTTCAACCACAACATATTTTCAAGATATCCAAGATACAGTCTAATTTGAAGGTATTTTCAAGATATCCAAGATACGGTCCAATTTGAAGGGATTTTTATAACCATATGTTTTATATGTATGCATTGGTTATTCTTGTGAGTAGTTAATGACTTGAATATGAGTCCATTTATGTTTAGGTATGGATTATGGTATTCCTATTTGGTTATATTTTGGAAGTAAAATAATTCGAGATCCGAAGATTGGATATTGTTATAGCGATGTTGAACCAATCAATTTGGGCTCCCTATAACTTTATATACTCACAACTAGTAGATAAGATATTTGAAGTTACGAATTGGGATATAGGTGAATGAAGTGTCAAAATCAAAGCCCGTTATGCTACCGGTAAAGGAGAAGGGCAATATTTCATGGTGGTGCCTGTAGATAATGATAATGTACTAAGGTCCATGATTGTTAAGACACTTGATCTAAATTGTAGTTGGACTGCATTGGAGTTATATATCGAGCAAATGAAGCTTCCAAACACTAAGACAGTGTTTAATTCCAAGTCCAAGCCCTGTTAGAAGTTTAAAACCATCAGCCGAGCACAACTCCAACAGAACCTATTATTATAGAATATGAGCCGGTACATCTGTTCACCTCGACACAAAGTATTCTCCACACTAACATGGTCATGGAAGACTTTGACAACGTCATTGTTAATAACAGTTTGGTAGAAGAGGAAGAAGATGAGGATCACAGGCTTGAAGTTGAGAGGAGGAGGATGTCAGAGAAGGTCCGGTCAATGATGTTAACGTTAATGTACATGTTAACAATGTGGTGTTGCCAAATCAATCTATTAGTGCATTTGTACATGAGGTTCAGTCGAGTGAATGGATGTCCCGTGCGACCATACATGAACTGTAACACCCCGAATTTCAAACACAGGTAATTTGTAGCAAAACAGGATCTTTTACTTAAAATTCGTACAAATTTACAAGGAATTTAAAACTTTTTAATTACAACACATTCTTTACAACAGCATAGCGGAAATAAAATGAGTACACTAAAATTTACAATAATAAGAATTCTTTAATCTTGAAACTCCTCATCATAACGACTTTAAGTCCATGCCAAGTCCAATCCTGCAGCTAGAAAACTATGGGCACGTCAATTGCATACAACTAACGCAATGCTATAATACAGCGATCTCATTAACTTAGTAATCACAAACTTGAATGTAGAAAGAGAAAATGTGACTATCCTAAATATGTTAGTGTATGAAATGAACTTAATGCCTAATGCAGACTTTACACTACGATGACACTAATGCATACTTGTTTGGATTCTATGTGTCCCATACTACATAGGTTCGAGGGCAAGCACCTATGTACTCCACATTATAGGGTTAGACTACTGCAAGATTTAGTCATTTTGCAAGTATTGGTTCTCGCCCCGGAATACTGGAGATCAATCCCACTCTGTAGATCATTCGGTGGCCTATTTCATCTATCATCCCGGAACACTGGGGATTGTCTCACTCCGTGAGTCATTCTGGAACCCTCATCGCACAAATGCCCCATGAGTGTCGCTCTTGTCCCGGAATACTGGAGATCATTCCCACTCCGTGTCACGCCCTGCTTCCCAAAAGAGAATACAGAATACAGATACGTGACTAAGCCCAGCGAATGATTTTCATCATCTATAAGCTGTTCGGAATCTTTACAACATTTCACAAGAATAATCAGAGTGGGAAGCAAAAGAATCAACCAAGCATGCACATATGAATCAAAATACCAACAAGAATACTTGAAACCAGAATATATTAATCTCAAATAATCCAGATATGAATAAGTCAAATATCCTGGGTCACATTGCCCAAGAACAAAATAAATCCAAGTAATCAAGATACAATTATTCAAAACAAGCAACAAGAAATAATAATAGCAAAATTCAGCACTAATATCTCATATCACCAACACCATCTGGTACATGTTCTCCAAAATTTGCAATTTAACAATTGCAAGAATAGGAAAAAGAAAACAAACTCCCGTCAATGCAAGTTACGGACCGCTTGTAGTGCAGGATACAATTACATGGAAAAAAACTAACTAATAACATGGAATATGCAAGATAACAAAATAGAACAACTAGCATAGCAAGATGAACAAATACAAGTGGCATGTATCAAGTGTCAAGTGAACAAGTATCACGTAAACAGGAAATAAGTATCAATTGTCACGAATTAAGTATCACGAAATCAAGTAGCAAGTAATAAGTGTCAAGTAGTCAAGTACAAGTATCAAGCAGCAAGTGTCAAGTGATCATGTTCAAGACTTGTATTATTACTATCTAGGTAACACTTCATGCATCCATCTTTTTACTACATGGTTGCTACAGCTAACACAGTTTCGTTTTAGATTTTATAGTGGATCATATAGGACAGTGTACTCAGGGACAAGCCTCAAGAAATCAAGTATCAAGTATCAAGCCTCAAGTATCAAGTAAACAAGCCTCAAGAGTGAAGTATCAAGCCTCAAGTAAAATATCAAGGCAAGTGAAATATCAAGCCACAAGTAATGAAATATCATGCCTCAAATATCAAGTACCAAGCCAAGTCTCAAGTATCAAGTATCAAGGCAAGTATCAAGTATCGAGCCAAGTCTCAAGTATCAAGCTAAGCATCACATAGGATCAATAGATCCTCTTCCGAGTACACGTTTCTGTATTTTCCACTATTAGATCTTTCCCTTTAAACCCCCACTTGGTTATTTATTATTAATGTCAAACAAGCATGTATGTATCACGAAACAGGGCAAGTATATCATGGTATAAACAAGTAACAAGTTTAAGTTACAAGATAAACACGTATGGGTGAAAGATAACATACAAAAGGATAAAATAACCAATTTCTAGTTAAGGACAGCAAGACAGTGATGCACTAAAATTGAGATTCTCGATGCTACAAACATGCAAACCTGAATCCGTCGAAAGGTCTAGAAAATAGACCCCCGGCCGAATCTAGAAAACATATATACATTATATAGTATTTCACAAAAACATAACTCAAAACTGAATTGAAACCAGAAAACACGTTCAGCCAGAAATCAGAAGATTGTATTCAAAAACTGGAAAACAACATGAAAACTCATAAACTAAATTCCCAAAAATCTGGGGTATTCCCCTATATGTATAGTAACAGAAAATCAAGTTTCATAATTTTCCAACAAAAATAGAGTAGTCAAGTAAAATCAGAAAACATCAAGACACGACAATTTTGCAAATCTAAAATCGTAAACACTGCAGTACGAAAACAGCAATATCTCACAAACCATAAATCCAAATCCAAATCCGCTAAAAAGGTGATAAAATAGATACAGTAGGCTAGCTAACTTTCATATTCAGAAATATTTTAGAAACAGCAAGTAGAAATAGGTCGAAAATCAAGTTCTTTACTGAACAGTATGAAAAATCTGCTAATATAGTAGTTGTTTGAAAGCATAAAATGGATTGTAAAACTCATCAAATAAATCCATAAAAATTCTCGGTAAACCCCAATCAAGTCGAGAAGTACTGAGAAAAATTTCAGATCAAAATAATAATTTTAACACCAAAATAAAAATAGATTATTCTTCAGAATTCATAGAAAATAAAATCTAGAAATCTTTCGACACCACTATAGTAAAATCGACATAACTCACAAACCGTAAATCGAAACTGAGATCCATCAAAAGGGTTGGAAAATAGACATAATTCTCTACAAATTATGTTCACAAAATACTTTCAAATACTGACCTTAATAGGGTCTAGAATACTGTTCAAAACAAAAAAAGCCAGCAAAACTGAAAATATCTCATATGCACAAAATCCACTAGTTCACATAGAACTCACTCAAAACATAACCAAACATGATATAGAGTATACTAGATGTCCAAGCAACATGTTATAGGGTATTTCAAAAGTCCACAATAAGTATACCATGAATAATACGAACGAGTAAAAGATAATACATGAACAACACACCTATATGCAACAAGATGTGGTCAATCCTAGGTTATTATGTCATGTATGTCGTGAGGCAACTATGGTCAAATCATCACTATAGAGTCAATATTAACAAGGGGATTTACACACAAATTGTCTCTAGAACCCAACTACACTACAGGCGGTATTTAGTACTTGTATTTACAAAGGAATTTAATACAAGTTACTTCCCTTAACCGACGACGAAAGTGACTCCAAGCAAGAATAACGGGAACGGATTTCCGGCAACGAACTCAACCGAACGAACAACCACAAACCACAATGAGCACACGAACGACCACAAACGAAGAACGACGAATCCCACGAACACAACAACGAGCCCGCGAACACAACAACGAGCACACAACCCACGATCAACGATGAACAACCAACACTAGTTCATAAGAAGAAGAAGAGGAACGGCGTCGGCGGAGAGCACGGTGGGTGATACCGCTGTTATCGCTGCGGTCGAGAGGAAGAGAGACAGCGTCGGCGGCTGTTTGCTGCTGTCGCCGAGGAAGCACAGACGGGGGGTATGCAGGGAGAGGTCGGGGTGGTTATGGGTGCATAGCAAGAACGGGGAGAGAGACACAGGCGAGAGAGATAGACGGGAGAGAGAGAGAGAGGATGCAAGAACTTCTTTTGACACAATTTTGATTTATAATTGCTTTTGCATTAATACTTCTAATTACTTCCAGATTTCACTTTTCCCAATAATCTGAGTATTAGTACGAGATAAAACTTATAAATTTTTTATTATGACAATATAATGAAATTTCTCCCCAAAAATTGTATTAATTTACTAATACTTCTATAATTTTGAATTGCATAAACTGTTATTCCTCATTTAATTATATTTTGGAAAAATCTACAGTAATATAATGCATATAATGCAAATTAATACCAATGAGTTTATTTTCAGAAAATTTCCACCAAACTAGAATTATTAGGATTTTCTTCACATACAATACATGATTTTTCAAGCATGTACCAATTTAGAAAATTAGAAATTCCACACTAGCTCCTACTCCCACATTCTTTCTAACTAACATGAATATTGGTAAACAAATTGGAACTCAAAAGCATCTACACAAAACCACAGAATAATTATACTAAAAAGGTACAATCTACATTCTAGATAGTTTCTACATTCAACACACCAACTAAAATAGCAACTGCTTATGTAAAAATATTAAGCATGCATAAATTCTACTAAATTATAAGGTAACAAGAACACCCACATCTTTCTTGATGTAAAAAGTAAGTAGAACTCCTAGAAAAATGCTCCAAAGCTCCAACACAGATATGACCTTCTCCTCCTTATGCACAATCGAAATCCTCCCTTCTTCTCTTCTCCCTTTTTTTTGTATAAAGTTTGGTGTGTTGTTCATGTTAAAGGAGGGGGGTATTTATAGGAATATTGTGTGGTTGAGATAAGTCACACTACCCAAAATAACTCCCCACTTTCTCACACACACCCCCACTCACCCCTCTCTCTCTAGTATAGGCCGGCCAACTCTCTTAGGATGCACAAACATGTGCATGTGCACCCTATGTGCACACTACTCTCATACAATTTTATTTTTTTATTAAATTAGATGTAAGTGTATGTTACATGACAAGTGTACTAGATTTTAAATGTTCATTTAAATGTAAAAAAGAATCATAGGCTTCAATTTTGTAATTAATTTTTAGTGGGCTTTAAGTGTGGATTTAGGCCTAATGGATTTAATTAAAACCAATCACAAAATTGTGACAAAAATGAGAAGAAAAATGTTAATGACTCTAGAAAGTTTTAGGAATAAAAATTGTGCATAAAATTTACGTGCAATGCATGTGCTAAATATTAAAATTAATTTTTTCTGGGATGTACATGAACATCCATCGTCTTCCGTTGACTCATCGAACACGGATGAACTCTCCATCAGTCAAATATTTCCAATTAAAGATAGTATACAACATCAAGTTAAGATGTACTCCGTGAAAAACCATCGAGAATTCGTGACGGTGAAATTGAACCCAAGTTTATACTATGTTAAATATAAATACGCACTGACCAAACATTCACCCATGGAGATTGTAGAAAATTCTGAGCTCGTAAATGAAGTGGGTTGTCCATGGCGATTGCTTGCAATTGCTCCAAAAGGACAATCTTTTTTCATGGTGAAGAACATTGAAGGTTTGTATACATGTGTGAATCCGACATTGAAAGGGTGGACATTGGCACACTGTTAACATCGGTAGTCGTACGTGTACTTGTAGAAAATTTCAGCTTTACCACATTCCATGTTCTCATGTATTGGCGGCTTTGCCTCCCGTGCAATTGATTATCAACCTTACATTGATTCATTTTATTCTACAAGTTTATTAGTACTAATGTGGGCACCAATTTTTTATCATATTCAAGACGAATCTTATTGGCCGGCACCGAGTAGACCGAAACTCATAGCTGATGTAACACCCCCGCAAAATTGAAATTACAATTTTGCCCCTGGGTGTTACGCACGTATATTTTGTAATGCATTTCACTACATATTTTGGATTCGTACTATTTATACATTTTTCCGTATTGATTTCAGTCAACTAAAATATAATATTTCAATCTCTGGAATTTACGTGCTTTTTACGTGTTTTGATGCACGTGTTTCCACCACTACGTACAATGTTTTCTATAGGTTTAAATTATTTATTTTTATGTATTTAAATATATTTTATAAAATGGAAATTTATTTTCCCCCCCTATTTGATTAAAATGCAATTTTCAATTTTCTGCACGTATATTGCACGTACTTTCTACGTGCAGTGATTTCATCATGAAATACATAAAATTAGTAATTATATTTTTCTTATATTGTTTTCGATCATATTTAATAATTTTTCATTGATAAAATCGATTTTCGCATTTTCATGTTTTACGTGCGACGCACGTGTTTTCGATAAACGTATCTAAGTGTATTTGTTTTCAAAATAAATTTCAGAATGTGTGTAACACCCGTGCTTTTCAAATAATATAAGCAGTAGTATGTATATTAATAGTGTATACATGGGTATCAGTTAATATATGGTTGATGATTTTTTTGATATACAAATGGATTAATTTATGTGTTTGGGGCCCACGGAAGAGAAGAAGCAGCACCTTTGCTATTGGATTGGTATATGGAGTTGTGTTATATAGGTGGAGGCCCACGGTTTGGACACAATTTTGTTTGATTTGGCTAATGGGCTTGGCATATATGGTATAAGTGGATTAATAGGTATATAAATAAATAGTGTGAAATTGTAATAGGAGTATGGGAGCCCACTTGAGTAAACACAGCACACTTGTGTGCTGTGTGTGGCCGGTTCGGTGGATGGGAGAAGAGAGAGGTTGGGGAGTTTAGAAAGGAGTTAGTGTTTTGAAGGAGTGGGAAGAGAGAGAGTTTGGGAGTTATAGAATTAGAGAAGTGGGTATATGAAAAGATGGGAGTTTTTAGGAGTTGAGAAAATGAAGAGGTTGAAAATTAATTTGAGTAATTTATTAGGTGGGTAATTTTGTAAATTGAACCCTAGCATTGTCCTATAAATAGCAACTCCTTTCTCATTCTTTTTCACACCAATAAAATAAATAAGAATAAGAGAAAGAAAGAAAGAGAAAAGAGAGTAGGAGAAGTAATGTTCTTGTGCTTGGAGACTATTGCTAGGAGAAGAGCTAGGAGTTCTTAAAGCTAGAGGTGGTGTTCTTCCTTTCAATTATTCAAGCCTTCAATCAAGGTGGGTGTTCTCCTACTTTCTAAATTTTAGAATGTGCATGTTAATGAAAATGAATGAATAGTATGGAAATTTTGATTATGATAAACTATTGAAAATAGTAATGAACCATATAAATTAAATTACAACATGTAGTTGAGAGAATAGATAAGTGATTATTTTGTCATGAATTAATGTACATGAAGAATAGTAGCCTTTTATGAAAATGTTGGGAACACATCTTTTGATAACTAAATATTTTATTTTTTTTATAAAGAAAAATTTATGTTTTGGAGCTCATTGGATTGTTATAAAAAAATATATATATAATATGCTATCCGTAACTAAAAAGAATGAATGCAAAATTGTGTTGTTTAATAAGGAGAAACCACTTTTGTCAAATTGTTCTATTTTTTTCTAAAATATGAATTGTCGATCAGTACGTTACTGTTATAAAATAATCTCAGTTGTATAAATTATTTTTATCAAATAAAAGGATTGATCAAGTACGAGGAAATCGAGTTTTATTTTTAATAAATAATGTAATAACAGAAAGTTAGCACAAAACCTTTTTGGGCTTCCTTTTAGTCGTTGGGCGCAGGTAGCCTAGCGGTTTGACTGTGCGCCGGCTCTCTGGTTGGCTCGGGTTCGATACTTGATCACCCTAAAGTTTTTATTTTGTTTTACAAAATACTTTTGCAAATCCGAGAAGGCTTAATGGGCTTGCGGTTTAGTAAGAGAACACCTAGCCTATTTGGGCTATTGGCTTGTGGTGAGTGATTGGGGCTTTGCCTGGGGTGTGTACGGTTCGATTCCCATGAAGTGGGTTTTATTTTGTTTTGCCTTTGAATGGGATACAACCTTTGAGATGGAATGAAGTTTGTTCTTAAATTAATTATTTTTTTAAAAATCATGATTATTTAGAAGAAGAGTAAAGAAGACAACTAGTTACCTTATTGAGATTTTGCAAAATTGTTGAAATGAAACTCAAAGAGTTCTTATGTATTCAAATGGTTAGTGGTTTTAATCTAGATACTATATGAGTAAAGTTCTTAATTGAGGAGAACTAAGAGTGGGAAAAAATAGAATATGAATAGTGTTAAAATGAATTATTGAACCGAGGTAAATGAGACTTTGATTGGTTTTATTTTGAGACATTGCAAGAGCTTGGGTTATGATAAATATTCATTTGATAGAAATTGTATATATGAAAGGAATTACTTTTTGTTCTATAAAGATCTTGAATAAATGACTAGATCATGGATGATGACAAGATTTGATTATTTTTGTGAATGAATTGAAAGATGAAATTATCTATGTTTAAGACATGATTATTAAAGGGTATGTGTACCCATGCTTCTTGTACATGAAAGTTTATGATTTAGAGTTAGTAAGACCTCGGTACCGGCATTATTGAAAGAAAGGATTTGAGATATGATTTGGAGAAATGGCCATAAGGCTATCTCGCATTTGTTGATTAAGTCCGGTAGGAGGTAAAACTAATTCTTTGAATAGAAATTATTCATGTCTTGAACTTAAGAGAATTTAGGCACATAAGTGAAAATGTAGTAAACTTAGTGAAACGTAAGTGGGGTGCTCTATATAGTCGGCGGTGGACTCCAAGACTATAGACCCAGTTGGTGGACTGAGGTTGCCCTGTGAGAGACGAATTATTATATTTTAATCCGGGACTATGAGGACGGGTCGGCGGTGGACTCCAAGATCTTGAGTAGTCGGACGGATGAGTTTTGTTTTTACCGTCTCCAATGTATATATATATATACTGGGCTAGAGGGTCACATACGGGACGGTTCGCACGATGTGGAATCTGTTATAACAGCCGGCGGTGGACTCCAAGGCTGGGATTCACATTCGTGGAATAGTCTGAACTTTATTTTGCTACCGGGTAGTCTTCATGGCGAGGGATCGAGCCCTGTATTGTGAAGAACGTAGGCGCTTGTCCTCGGACCTATGTAGTATGGGATGCATAGAATCCGAACAAGTGTGCATTAGTGTCATCCTAGTTTAGAATGGTGTGCATTAGGCATTAAGGCATGACATACACTTATGTTTAGAATAATCACTCTTGCCACTTTACTTGTTCATTCAATCTTTTTGTGATTTGTTAAAGTATGAAATCGTTATACTATTCCCGGCATAGAGAGGATAGCCGTGTATAACATTTCGTCAGTTGTAAGTAACTGACGTGCCCACAGATCGACATGCAGGTAATGGACTATTCATGGAGTTATAAAGTGGATATGCTGTTGCTGTTTAGAAGTTAAAGATGTTGCAAATGATGTTAAAGTTATACAAGTTGTATTTCATTGTTGTAATCTTTTAGTCTTCAGCTGTGTAAAAACCAAGTGTAAAGGAACTCTGATGTATTGTGAATGAAAAGTTTTAAATTCCTTGTAAAATTGTACGAAGTGAAGAAAAGATCCTGTGAAATCTCGAATTTATCCTTATTTAAAATTCGGGGTGTTACAGCTGATGCAAGTCTACGTAGGATAAAAGGTCTCCCTAAGAGTACTATAACACCCCGCAAATTTGAGTTATGACAATTTTGCCCACGGGTGTTATGCACATGTATTTTGTACTGTTACGAGTAATATTCGTAACGTATTTTTATATAAATGTCATATGTGTTTTATATTCCGATTATTTACATGTTTTCCGTTAGCTCAAAATTCATTTTAATCTTATTTTCAGCCAACTCAAACATTTATTTTAATCATTGCATTTTATGTATATTGCACGTGTTTTCAATACACGTGTCGATTATGTATATTTTCCGTTACGTGAAATATCTGTAACATTATCAAAATAAATATTTTTGTATGTTATGTTTCGATTATTTATAAACATTTCATTGTTGATAAAAATTGATCTTTGTATTTGAATATTTTTTGTTTTACGTGTGACGCACGTGTTTGCGGTGCACGTGTGGGTTGTATCCTCTTTCAAAAAATAAAATTTACGAAGTGTGCGTGTTTATTTTATTGGTGCATGAAGGGTCTAATTTTTAATTAATTTAAAATAGTTTTATTTAAATACATATTATATATTATATATGTTTTTAATTTTAAATAAAAATATTAATATGTGGTGTGCACGTGGAACGCACGTGCACGTGTTTGTGCATTTTTGGAGTGGGTGGCCGGCTGCATTAATGGGGTGAGTGGGGGAGAGGAAGAGGTGAGTGGAGTAATTAAGTAAGATTAGTGGGTTATTAAGTGTTTTAGTGGATTAATTAATATATTTAATAATTTCTCCCTTTATAAAACTATCCTATCCCTCCCATTCCTAAACAGCAAAAGCAAAACCAAACTCAAAATAAAAAAAAAATTGAAAGGCTCATGTTGCTGCCGAAGCTTGCTGGATGTGGAGGGCTTTTCTATTGGGCACGGATTTCGAGGGGAAGTAGAAGGCATTCTAAGAGTTGTATTTGCTTGAAAAATTCTTCATATGGGTGGGTGATTTCTTGAACTTTCTAAAAATATGGTAGTATGCATGTAAAGAAAATTGATGTTGATATTAATATCTTGTATGAGTTTTAGTTGATTGTTGTGATAAATATGGTGTGGATATTTAGAATGTTGGTAGAAATAAAACATGAAAATTGTTGTACACTTAATAGAAGTTTCATCATGATAAAATTAAGTTCTTAAATTCAATTTCTATTTCATTAGCATGTTGTATGTTGTCTGGCACAATTAATAAACCATTATTAGAATTTTGTATTTGTATGCATAAAAGTGTTAAATTTTGTGTTTAGAAAAATTGTGTATTAGAATTGAATTAAAAAGTTGGTGGGAAGTGTGAGAATTTCTAAAGAAAAATGCATTCATGATATATTCAGATTTTTCTAACCAAAACCTATGAAAACTAGATTTGTAAAAAAAAGTGGTTATTGAAATACTAGATTTACAAAAGTGATTATTTGAGTTAAATTTGGTATAATTTGGTGCTAACATGAATAAAATTTATGAAAATTTATTTTTGTAAACTTATGAATATGTTTTATGAGCAAAAAAATTGAGAAAAGAGATTGGAAATTGAAAATTGTTGAAAAAACAAAATTTGGTTATAAATAGATAATAGAGTTATAAGATTCGCAGGTGCCATGCACTTAGGCGCCGCCATGTGGCGCCCCAGGGGGTCCTCTGAGGTTGTGGGTTCGAGCACTGGCCTTGGGGTCTATTTAAATTAATTTGTTTAAAAAAAAATTAGAGAAGATATTTGAGTATAAAAAAAACTCAATCATTTCCTTATCAAAAAACGATAATTGTCTAGTGGTTGGGCTTACTGGTTGCTTGCTTGAGGTCTCGGGTTGGAGCTTAGGTGTCCATCTTTTGAGATTTTATTTTATTTTAATATGATTTAAAAGTTTTAAAATTTGGAAAATCCATGGAAATATTCTAACATAATATTAGATCATGTGGGAATTGTTTCATGTAATTTAAAAGATATTTTTGGGATAAATAACTACCATATTCATGTATTAGAGAAGATTTGAACTCAATAAAAATATATATATGATTAAAGATGTTAAAAATTGGTTTAAAATAAATCAAAGGAAAATGATGAAATGAATTTTTAATGATGAATCTCAAAGAGATTGTGTTTTAATCTTAATTAACTTGTATGCAGAAAGTTTACATGAGCATAGTGAAAATGAATAATTTGATATTTTACTTATAGATGAATAAATAAGAATGAATGAAAGGATATGAATGAAATATGAATACATGAAATTGAGAATATAAATTATATGGGTATGAGTACCCCAAGTTGTTGAACATGAAAAAATGTTGATTCTAAAGGCTTAGTGATACCCAGGTACCGGCAAGTGTTGAAAATAAATAGTTGATTTGAGAAGTGGCCAATATGAGATGTTGTTCTCGGTATTTTTGTGTAGGACTGGTAGGAGGGTAAGCTAACTCTAGGTGGTATAATTTATTCATGTTTAAACTTAAGGATTAGGCACTAAGGGGAGATGTAATAAAACTTGGGCAAACATAAGTGGGGCGCATCTATATAGTCGGGCAGGTGAATTCCGGGACTATAGACCCAGTCGGGCGGTGGATTCCAGGACTGTGGTTGCTTGCGGAGCGAGAAGAGCCTCAATTAAATCTGGGATTATGATTGATCGGGTGGTGGATTTCGGGATCATGATTAGTCGGGCGGGTAGGAGGCAAATCTCCAATATATTTCGGGGTTAGAGCGGCACTTGCGGGATGTTCGCACGACGAGGATTTCTATATAAGCTTGATGGTGGACTCCAGGGCTGGAATCCGTACTCGTGGAATGTCAAAACCTTGATTTTGTTACCGAGTAGTTTTTCATGGCGAGGGATTATACCCTATGATGTGGACTACGTAGGTGCTTGCCCTCGGACCTATGTAGAATGTGATGCATAGAATTCGAATAAGTATGCATTAGTGCATCGTAGTATAACATTTGCATTAGGCATTAAGTCATATCATACACTGGTAGGTTTAGGATAGTCACTCTTTTACACTTTATTGTGCATTCAAATTTTTATTTTGTTAAAGTAAGAGAATCGTTATATTACGGCATAGTGAGGATAGCCGTTTTATAACATTGCGTCGGTTGTAAGCAACTGACGTGCCCACAGATTTTTAGTGCAGGACTTGGATTAGCAAAAGGGCATGAAGATGAATTGATGCTAAAGATTATTTTCATGATTAAAGTTGTTGATGTTAGAGTTGTATATTTTTTGTTGTATTCATTTCTCTATGTATTTTGTAACAAACATTATTGTATAATAAAAAGTTTTAATTTCCTTGTAAAATTGTACGAAGTTGAAGTAAAAAAATCCTGTTGTGCTACGAATTACATGTAAATGGTATTCGGGGCATTACAAGTACTCGTATTTGGATCGATATAGATGCTCGAGAAGGTGGGTGCACTGGTAAAATTTGTTCTAAATACGGGTTTAGTGGACACAATAGGCGCAACAGTAAAAAAGTACCCAATGTAGGTCATCTGAAACGACCGATACTTGAAATTGTATATTTATATTTATGTGATTGTAATACTTGAGTGCTCTATATTGTAATATTTTTATGTGATTGTAGTACTTCTATTATGCGGAATTCTCATTAGTAAATTTTGAAATATGTATCCGTTACTTATTATCATTTGTAGAAGTTGTTAATGATGAACATTTTTTGGAATAAATGATTATGTCAAGCTGAATTTTAGTCGGATACTTGAATAATTTCAAAGCAAAGAATGTATGTGCATGTTTTCATGTAAAATTAAAATAACTGATGCCGTTATTGGGAATAATGGCATCAGATACCTGTAACTTTATTCCCAACAACGACAACAGTTCAAAACATGCACAAAGTTTTTTATATTTTGTAAAACTCCTTGCCGCTCTTTACAACAACGACATCAGTTCAACTGATGTTGTTTCTTGGAACAATGACATCAGTTATCCTACTTTTTCTGACCAAAAAACTTCTCTACTAAACTCTCTGTATCCACAGTCGTTATTGTCAATAATGGCATGAAAATAACTGATACCGTTATTTGGAACAGTGGCAACAGTTCAAATTTTTACTTATCAAAATTCATCTATTTCTTCCAACTTTTGCCTATGTTTCTGAGAACGGTAACAATTATCTCATGTCCTCCTTTGTAACAACGACATTAGGTTTAGAATAATTTTTCATCCAATCAACATCTCTGCCAAATTCTCTATCTCCACAGTCTTTGTTCCAAACAACAGTATGAGATAATTGTTGCCGTTCTTAGAAATAGCGGCAACAGTTGCAAAGAATACATAGTTATAAAAATGAATAATTTTGAACTGATGTCGCTATTGAAAATAACGACAACAATTATCTCATACCGTTATTTGGAACAACGACTGTGGAGATAGAGAGTTTGACATAGAAGTTGATTGGAAGAAAAATTATTCTAAACCTAATGTCGTTGTTACAAAGAACAACATGAGATAACTACTGCCGTTCGACAACAGTTGGAAGAAATAAATGAATTTTGATAAGTGAAAATTTGAATTATTTCCATTGTTTCATTGTTCCAAATAACGGCATCAGTTATTTTCATGCCGTTATTGACAATAATGATTGTGGATACAGAGAGTTTGACAGAGAAGTTTTTTTTGTTGGAAAAAGTAGGACAACTGATGCCGTTGTTCCAAGAAACGTCATCAGTTGAACTGTTGTCATTGTTGTAAAGAGCAACTACGAGTTTTACAAAATATTGAAAACTTTGTGCATGTTTTGAATTGTTGCCATTGTTGGGAATAACGTTACAGGTATATGATGTTGCTATTCCCAACAACGACATCAATTATTTTAATTTTACATGAAAACATGCATAGACATTCTTTTCTTTTTTTCAAGTATCAAACTTCAACCCAACAGTGAATCAATGCTAAACATTCACATCGAAAACAATTTTGCCAAACAATCTTTGCCAATAAGTTTACATGCATACTCATGAAGTAGATAATTGTTGTAAACCATATATCACAACACAATTTTCGACAATGAATAAGATTGCATTTATCCCAAATTAAACCAAATTTTACAACATAAACTTCACAAATTTCCACACTCACACAAAATTTGTATGATGTACACAATTATAATATTTCACAAAAGTGGGCAAGTACACAGTTAGAAACTCACACAAATCCATACATCCCCTAACTAAGCGTGTAGTGTTGCGGGCTGCTGCTCTTCCTAGATGAGACTCTCCTTCTACGTTCGACATTTTCTTGAGTCACAGATCCACTTGGGCCAACCTCCTCGTCATGCTCAACTTCTTCTTCTACAATCTCTTGTGATTGTAATTGAGAACCCTCTTTCAGTTGACTTACACTCTTCCGTCGCTGCCCATGTGAAGATGATAATTATGATTGTCTTGTTTGGGCTTATCTTGGTGGTGGTGGGCGAGGTTGAGTGGTAGCTTGTGTTTGTTCTAAAAGGGCAGCCAAGGTCGAGCCGCTTCCAACATCTTTAAGTGACAAGCCTCCTTGTACACGCGCGCACAAGCCTCCAAGCACACAACCGAGAGCTCCCCTTCTTGATGGAACCGGCCTCCCCTCCTTGATTGAATGCAAGCACAACTCTCTCACACACTCAATCTTTTAACTCACTAAAATAACTACTAGATAAAGTATTTTAGACTATAGATTTGGAGGAATTATTTAGCACAAGAATAACAAGCCATGGAGGCGGGGGGGGGGGGTATTTATACTAAAAATCAAAGAGAATGGAGGGCTAGGATCAAGTAATTGGTTATAAGATGGAGGGCTAAGATGAAAGTAGGAGTTGCATTAACTACCCACAACCAAGTAACCACCAAGCATGATCTCCACTCAAATTTTTGGTTTTCCCTCCAAAGAAGCAATCCGGCCAAGCATGGGGAGTGCACTTTGCACGTGTACGTGCAATGCACGTGCAAGCATTTTGGTCTCCAAAATTTGTACATTTTATTTTTGTATAAAAATAAACTTTAATTTGTATCATACATGACAAGTTGTATTTAAAATAAATTAACTCATGGGCTTTAGTTTATGGGCCAAAATAATTATTATAAAATAATAAATTAAATTAACTTTGGGCTTTTAAAAGAAAAGGCTTTTTGTCTAATTGAAAGAAGGTTTTGTAAAAATAATTACAAGCACATATTAAAAAAAATCTATACTCATCATAATGAAAATAATCATAACATTTAATTCAACCAAAAATATTGCACGTGCACACTACGTGCAAAATAAAATAATTTTTCATAAATGAAAAAAAAAATCGGGGCATTACAACACTCCCTCCTTAGAATAGTTCCATTCCCGGAACTATAGTCAAGAGTGAGAAACAAAATACAACACTCACAACAAGAACAAAAAGATACAGAGATACAATCAAGCAAAAAGCTCAGGATAGTCCTTCAACATCCTCTTCTCAGACTCCCAAGTAGCCTCTTCAACTAAATGGTTTCTCCAGACTACCTTGACCATCGGTATCGTCTTATTCCTCAAGACTTTCTCTCGACGATCAACAATCTCGACAGGAGACTCGATGTAATTCAGATCCAACTGCAAACCTTCCGGCACTTCAGGCAAATGATGACTCGGATCTAGAATATAACCTCTCAGCATAGACACATGAAAGACATTGTGCACCTGAGACAACTCTTCCGGTAATTCAAGCCGGTAAGCAGTTTTCCCGATCCTTTTCAATATCTTGTACGGGCCTATAAACCTCGGGGCTAAACTTCCCGCCTTTGCCAAATCGAACCACACCTTTACTGGGCGATACTTTCAGAAAGACGAAGTCACCAACCTCAAACTCAAGGTCCCTTCTCCGGTTGTCTACATAGCTTTTCTGCCTGCTCTGAGCTTCTACCAACCTTTTCCTGATCAGAACAATCTTCTCAGAGGTTTGCTGCACAAGCTCAGGACCAAACAACTGACGCTCCCCAACTTCAAACCAACAAACAAGTGTTCTGCACTTCTTGCCATACAAAGCTTCGTACGGCGCCATCCCAATACTGGTCTGAAAACTGTTGTTATAGGCGAACTCTACCAAAGGTAAATGCCTTTCCCAACTTCCTCCAAAGTCTAGTATACAACACCGAAGCATATCCTCAAGAATACGGTTGACTCTCTCGGTCTGCCCATCGGTTTGCGGATGAAAAGCAGTGCTAAAATCCATCTTGGTACCCAAAGCTGTCTGAAGACTCCTCCAGAAATGCGAAGTAAACCGTGCATCTCGATCAGAAACAATAGTTGACGGAACACCATGAAGCCTGACGATCTCGCCAACATACAACTCAGCTAACTTGTCCATCGAAGCCGTGAGTTTCATCGCCAGAAAGTGAGCGGACTTGGTTAGTCGATCGACTATAACCCAAATCGCATCATTGCCTTTAGGACTCTTAGGCAATCCCGTAATGAAATCCATACTGATGTTATCCAACTTCCATTCCGGAATAGGTAACGGCTGTAATAGACCTCTGGGTCTCTGATTATCGGCTTTGACTTGCTGACAAACCTCACACTTCGCCACAAATTCAGCCACATCCCGCTTCAAACCTGACCACCAGAAATGCTGTTTGATGTCTCTGTACATCTTAGTACTTCCAGGATGTACCGACAAAAGATCGGGCGGTGGATTCCGGGATCATAACTAGTCAGGCGGATAGGAGGGCAGCTTATTAAATCTGGGACTATGATTGATCGGGCAGTGGATTCTGGGATCATGATTAGTCGGGCAGATAGGAGAGCAGATGCTCCACATCGGCTAGAAAGTAGATCCTGTACTAGATTGTGCATGCCCTGTGCTCAGCGAGGACGCTGATTTCCGAAGGGGAGTGTCTGTAACACCCCGTGTTAAAAAAAATATAATATATGTATATATATGTGTGTGTGTGTGTGTGTGTGTGTGCGCGTGTGTTTAAAAAGATATATGAGTTGGCTGTTGGTAATTTGATTTGATGGTATAATGGTAATATATGTGATAGTTGAAGGGGGGCCCACACGGTAAGAAGCAAACAGCAAAGGATTGTGATGTGCTTCACTGTGATGATGTCATCTAGTAGTGATGTGGCAAAGTGGGGCCATCCGGGTTTGAGAGGAAACAGTTCTTCAACAGTGCTTGAGAAAAAAAAAAGTAAAGTGTATTTGTCCCATATCGAGAGAGAACTTAAATAAAATATAATATAAATAATATAGCCTATGATCAAGAGTCACCTAATCGGTTAACCACCTTTTGAGAGGCAGCCTGTGGTGGGCAGTTATACTACATAGTATCTAATTTGTCTTCTAAATTGTATAAATTGTCTGAGCTAGGGGCAGGGGCGTTACAAAGACGAAGATGTTGCGGGACTATTTTGACCATGAAGAAGGGTGATTCTTCAACTGACTTCTGAAGAAAAAATGTAGATCCTTGAGTCAGCTTTGAAACGACGGGTCACATGCCCCGATCCGATCTCCGTAGCATCGGGAAAGTGGATTACAACGCAGCTGCGCCGAACAAAAAAATGAGGGGAAAACTTTGCCTCAAGATGCACGTATGATCTTGATCAACGGCTCAGATATTGCCGTGTCCCTCGAATCCAAAATCCGAGAACACGTGTCTCTGAACGTGAAAATGGGGAAAAACTTCACCTCGAGATGGGTATCTGATCTTGATCAACGACCCAGATCTTGCTGCGTCCTTCGGATCCAAAATCCGAGCAAACGTGTCCCCAAACGTGAAAATGGGAGAAAACTTTGCCCTCAAGATGTGCATCTGATCCAGATCAACGACTCAGATCTTGCCGCGTCCCTCGGATCCAAAATTCGAGCAAACGTGATCCCGAACGCGAAAATGGGGAAAAACTTCGCCTCGAGATATGCGTCTGATCCAGATCAATGGATCAGAACTTGCCACGTCCCTCAGATCCAAAATCCGAGCAAACGCGTACCCGAACGTGAAAATGGAGGAAAACTTTGCCTCAAGATGCGGTCTTGATCCTGATCGACGACTCAGATTTTGCCACGTTCTTCAAATCCAAAATCCGATCAGATCTGCATCTAGATGAGAGCCTGATCCTGATCGACAGCTCAGATCTTCCCACGTCGCTCGGATCCAAAAATCCGAGCAAACGTGCCCCCGAACGTGGAAATGGAAAAAAACTCCTCCCGATCCGCGCTCAAATCATGATCAACGGATCAGATTTGCCAAGAAAAAAAAATGGTTAGCAGGTCGGGTTTGAACCCGTTATAGGCCCAAACCCGCAACCCTCCTCTTCTTCTTCCTTTTCAGAATTGAGCGCCAAAAACAAAAACCCCAACACTGCACCTCTCCTCTTCGTCGAGACGCTCACCACCTGAGCTCACCCCATCTCCCATCCGAGCTCCAACCCACTCCTTCCTCATCAATGAGCTCCCTCTCTCACCTTCGCTGAGCTCCTTCAACCTCCGGCCTTGCCGAGCTCGACCTCACCCTCGTCATCTTCGAGCTCCAACGCTGAGCTCCCTCCCTCACCTTCGCTGAGCTCCTTCAACCTCAGGCCTCACTGAGCTCGACCTCACCTTTGTCATCTTCGAGCTCCAACGTCGAGCTCTCTCCATCACCTTCACGAGCTCCGAACCCATTACAAAGCTTCTCCTCCTTCACAAGCTCCTTGACCAACTCCTCACCTAACTCCACCTCGCCGAGCTCGTCTCCCCCTCAGCGAGCTGTCAACGAGCTCGAAGCTCCTCACCGAGCACCCTCCTCGTCGAGCTCCTTCCTTGCGAAAATTTGCCGAATGCCGAGCTCCAATTCTTCCCCTCCGAACTCCTCGTCGAGCTCCAAACCCATCACCATGGCTTCGCCGAGCCGACCTCCATCACCCACGCCATCGAGCCCCCTCCGTCGAGTCCCAGTGCCGAGCTTTGGCTCTGCCGCCCTTGACGAGCCTCTTTTTCGACTTCTTCCTCCGACGCCCTCGGAGAAGAAGACGAAGCCGGAGACGAAGGAGGGAGATGAGGGGAGAAGAGAGAAGAAGAAAGAAAGAAAAAAAAAATCGCGTGGCGGTCAACGGTCAACGTTGACCGGCCACGTGGCGTCGTCTCGTGGGTCGTCGGCATGATCCGAGCAAAGTGTACCCCGAGCGTGAAAATGCAGCAAAACACCCGCCGCCCGATGCCCCCCTGATCGTGATCAACGTACAGGATTGCGTCACGTGTACATGAAAATATTAATTTATTTATTTAATTGACTTAATTATTTAAAAAATCCGAAAAAAATAATCAAAAATCCGAAAAATGAGTTAAAAATTCTTAAAATAATTATTAATTCGAAAAATAGTTTTAAATTCTGAAAGTAATAATTATTAAATTAGAATAATTAATTAAAATTTTCGATAATTAATTATTTAAATTCGAAAATTGAATAAAAAATTCAAAAAATTCAGAAATTTTGGAAAAATCACAAAAAATCCAGAAAATTTAAAAATAATTTTGGGCATTTTACAAACTCAGAATAACACCATTACACCTCGAGCAAGATCCAAACTCCCCCGAGAACTCCGATAAATTCTATAAGCCATTAAAAACGGGCAAACCACTCCTCAAAGGCTGTAAAACTCAGTCTTTAGGCGGTAATTTCACCTACAAACGGGTCTGAAATAGGGACTGGGTCTTTCTTCAAAGCTTAATAATCCATAAACGGATCTGTTCTACTGAGTCAGGGTGATAACCAATTACAAACCAGTCAAAGTTATTTAAAGAGTAATTCAAATTCATGGTTATCTCTAAGAGACGGTTTAAACCAAATCTCTTATCAGGAAATGATTTAAACTCTACATTTTATCCAAAAACACCGGGACATAGGGATAAATGATTATCTATAAACTGTCTCTAAAGGCGACTATGAATACCCTCTCTCCCCACCATAAGAAAAGTAATTAATATTTTTCCACATAAAGCTCTTTCATAATCTTCCTCATTACTGACAAGAGCGTCGGATAGTTCGTCGCTAGGATCCATCCCGATGTATCAAACTTTTTGCAGGTTCACGGTAGCGATAAGAAACCAGTCAAACGCTGGTAAAAGTCAACAGGTTTGCTTATATTGTTTCCAAAAGAATCCACAAATTCATCTGTTTGCTCCTACACCAAAATCACCAGCAACAGATTAGATGGACGACATCACCCGAAGAATTCAGCATGAGAATACAACCAATCATACTAATTAAATATGCCCGAGTGTAACGTTGCACTTTGAAGTTGGTCGGTTCATCTCCCAATCTATTGTTAAATCCTTGATGGATCCACGAATGCCGGATTGATTCACCGACGAAAACACCTTTGTCGTTCTTTTCAACATCTCTCCCAAATTCTCACTAACATTACTTTGTTGAACATGATGTTACCGGTCACGGCCACCCCATCGATTGAAAGTTCTGTTATAATCGCTATATCTTCTAACGTCACTGTCATCTCACCAACGGGTAGGTGGAACGAGTGTGCCTCTGGCCTCCATCGCTTAACAAGAGCGGTAAGTAATGCATGGTCGCATTTCACTTTTTTCAGCATTGCCATTCCATGGAAACTGACATTTCCCAAGTAGTTGCGTATACGTGGGTCGGCCGGCAAAGTCACATATTTTTGTCTTTTTCCTTCCACACCGCTTGAGACCTATGCTCTTCTTATAAATATAGTAGGGTTGGGTCTAGTGGACCTGGACATCCATGTGCGGCAGAAGACGACGCACCTACTGCACGCGAAGAAGATAATCGACCGACATCCATTTCTCTGTCAACAAGAATAAACAATGTGTCATGAGGGAAATTAATAAACGATGTATCAAGATAACTAGTTTAATAAACCATGTGTCATGAATTTCAAATTAATAAACCATGTGCCAACATTAATAAAGTTTGAGTCAAGATAACAAAAATGTCTCATTACTCGTATCAAACTATTTGCACATATAACAATCTCTACCACAACATCTCTATACACTAAATATTTATATATAAACACATCTCATATCAACATCCATTCATACATAAACATATAACTAATTAACTTTTACAAATATATCAATTCTAGTTTATACAAATTTCTCCAACATATAATATACTATATTGTCAATTCTCCCACCCCAAAATATATTCTCATTCATAGGATACTACAACTCATGTCAATCTCCACATGTTCTCGTATACTACCCCCTCAATATAAATCTCAATCAACAAAGTGAATAATTTCAAAAGAATTAAGGGTTTCCGAATACCTACCACATGGCCGAGGTGATCTGTAGAAAAATCTGTGCCAAAAACCAAGTGAACGAGGGAGAAGAGGTGTTGACAATTAGAGTTTAAGGATAAGTATTTTGTGAATTTGTTTAGGATATGAAAGAGGAGAGTTAGAAGGTTTCCAATAGCTACATATAGGATTTTAGGGTTTGGGAATGAGATGGAGAGAAATAGATCCAAAGTGAAAGGGGAAGGAGAAGAGGGGGCCACTATTGATATGCAATCACTATTATAACTGTTGCCGCTATCTCCACAACGACATCAGTAATGCGAATGTTGTTGTTGGGGATAGCGACATCTGCTATAAGATTTTTTCACACTTGCAATTTTTCCCCAAGCCAGAGAGTTCACAATTAGGAAAAAAGTTAATTAATGCAGTTACTCCAAAAAGCGGTGGGAATTTTTTTTAAAGAAATGCTGCTATTGAAAACAATGACATATAAATACCCTATGCCGTTATTTCCAATAGTGGTTAATGTTGATGTGTCCAAAACTGGGTCACTTGGGTAAATATTTTCGAAAGTTGATGTGTCCTAAACTGGATCAGATTGGTCAATATTTTGAAAAAGTTGGTTAGTACGGAAGAAAGTTCCTTTATGTTTTGTCTTTTATTTATAATTATAATTATAATTATATATATATATATATATATATATATATATATATATATATATAATAAAACACAAAAAAAGCTATCAAGTGGCTCTCCTTCAATCCTCCCAAAAATCAAAGGTCCAAATCTAACATCACAAAATATATTTCCCCCCGCCAAAAGTTTCCCCCCAAAACTCAAATTCAATTCCCCCACAAAAAACAACTCCTATATTTATTTAATTATTTTTTTCTCTCCCTCCCTCCCTCTTCTATTAAAAAAATAAAAAAATAAAAATTTTTAAAAATTAAAAAACTAATAAAAATTCGAAATTTAAAAACTCTAAAATTAATTCAAAAAGAATAAAAAAAAATCGTATAATATGTTTTTTTGCTCTATGTCTGCTACTTCAATTAATTGGCTGGACTTCCAAAACTATTTTATCTGATCAAATAAGGTGCACCGTTCCGAAGACGTGCCGTAGGCACGTGTCAACGGGCAAACCTAGTGTATATATATATATATATATATATATATATATATATATATATATATATATATATATATATATATATATATATATATATATATATATAGGTCCCACGATCAATAGAATCTTCAACAATAATTAGACGGATAATGAATAGATAATATGAATATTTCATAATAAAACTAACAGAGTTGGTGAATTTTTTTTCTCCAAAAACTAAAATTGGGGCCTTAATGATGCATATCAAAATACTAGATTTGCCCGTGGGCACGTGCTTACGGCACGTCTTCAGAACGATACGGTATATGAAAAGCCTTGTGAACAGTAAATCAACAATTATGTAGCTCAAGTTTGAATAATATGACAATAATTAGTTGTAAATAAAAGTCCATGTTTCCACAAAAGCCCAGGAAAATGTGTTTTGTGAGGTTAGATCTGAGACTTTAATTTTGGGGGAGATTTAAGGAGAGCAACTTGTTAGCTTTTTGTGTTTTATTATATAGATACTTGTAATTTACATGTGCGATGCACGTCTTAATAAATAAATATATATTTTTAAAGTAAAAATTTTGACGTAGTCTGACCTCGAACCTGAGACATCTTTTATATTAGTTATACACGGATAATGCACGTCTTAATAATATTTTTTTAGAAATGAAAACTATGACGTAGTGATGATTCGAACCTGAAACCTCCTTTATATTAGTTATATACGTGCATCGCACGCGTTGGTAGATTGACAAATGACACTAAGACATTCTCCCATTATAGTATTATTATTACTAGTAATTTACACGTGTGATGCACGTTTTAATAAAATGACACTAAGAGCATCTATAGTCGTTGTGGGTGAAAAAATGGATATATGGATAAATGGAAATAAGAATCGAACTTTGGCTGCACTCATTAAAAGCTATTTTTTAGCAATCTATCGTAAAATAATAAGCGACGACACATGAAGTGCCATCGGAGAGAAAAAAAAAACGCTTAATTTTGTGGGACGGCACTCGAAGTGCCGTCCGATCGCAAAAAAAATAAAAAATAAAATAAAATACAAGGAGCGACGGCACTTCAAGAAAAAAAAAAAAAGGACCGAAAGCACGGACGGCACATGAAGTGCCGTCCAAGAGGTCAGTGAAATTTTTGTTGTCATTTTCCACTTTTCGGAAATTACAAAAACATTTCAGTAATTACAAAAAATTTACAAAAAATTACAAAAATATTTCAGAAATTGCAAAAAAAAAAAAATTGCAAAAACATTTTCAAAAATTGCAAAAAAAAAATTAAAAATTACAAAACCCTCAGGACGGCACTTCAAGTGCCGCCGTCTGAGGATTTCGGCCTGCGCTGGGGATTTTTTTAATTGAAAAAAAAATTAAAAAAAATCAAATGACGGCACATGAAGTGCCGTCTGACGCGACAAATTTTTTTTTTTGTGTGCGACGGCCAAATATGGATAATTCTCAAATCAATTCTCATTTATAGCACACGACTGTAGTGATTTATCGATAAAATGGATATTTGGCAAACGAGTGCAGCACGTTCGTTTGCTAAATATCCATTTTATCAATATTTGGCAAACGACTACAGATACTCTAAGACCTGTCATTTGTCATTTTGTCATTCTACCAACATGTGCAACGCATGTAAATAACTAATGTAAATGAGCTTTCCAGTTCAAAACTTCAAATCCTCTCCATGTCAGAGTTTTTATTTTTTTAAATTATTAAAACGTGCATCACACGTGTGAATTACTAGTCTCTACTACTATAATGGGAGAAGGCTTTTGTCCTTAACCCAACCCGTGCAACGCACGTGTAGGTAATTTTTTTTTGAGTAATGCTAGAGCCACTACCAATTTCACTACATTTCTCTTCACTACCTTAGGTGGCACATTCCAATAGGCAGGAGATGATAGAGTAGGTGGGAGAACTCTCCAATAGAAGTATGCCACCCTAAGGTAGTGAAGAAAATGGTAGTGAAATTGGTAGTGGCTAAAGCATTACTCTTTTTTTTTTTGCCCTTTTCATTTCTCTCAATTTTTCCCCACGTGCACAGCATGTGTATAATACTATTATATTATTATTAGAGATTAGAGATTAGAGATGTGTGTTTATTGATTTGCCCAAAACGCATTGGTTTTCTGGAAATTTAACCCTAAAATAATTGCCAGCCCAAAACCAAACTCGGACCGGACGTGAACCTGAACCCGAACCCGTTACTGGTACCCGTACCCTTCAGAAATAGCAGACTCGAAACGAGATCAAACAGACAGAAAACCCTACTCCAAAACCCCTACTCCATTCTTCCTCCCCCAATTCGTA